>VZTY01034869.1:15490-31184 GCA_013400935.1 Turnix velox
TTTTAAAAGTTAAATTTTAAAAGTTAATGATTATGAATAATAAACATTTAAACATTAATAATTATTAGGAAAAAAGTCACTTACAGTCTGGTCGATATCCCACACTTCGAGGAGTTCTTTTTACCAGCAAGCTGTCAAATAAATTCAAGGTAAATCTTAAACAAGGGGAAGCACCACATGAGAAACAAGTTGAATTTGGCCTAACTGGAAGAGGAACTACAAATATTTTCAACTATTATTTTATTTGCAGGAGTAGTTGATCATAATTGAGAGCATCAAACTCCCCAGGGTGATGACTGGTTCAGAACCTAAAGGATAACCTGCAAGAAAGAGGCCAGGAGACACTGATCTGGATGGATTTTGTTGTGAAAAGTGAATTAATGAGGTTTTATTCATGCAAAGAACAATTTTGCTTTTGGGAAAAGAGATGACAACTTGGGATCTGGCCAGATCTCTTTTAAAAAGCAAGAATATTAGCAAGAAAAAGTTGAGCTGGTTTAATGCAACCTTGGTTGCACTTCCACAGCTTGTCCTCAACTGCTCTACCCTGGAAGGACTAATAACCCTCATTGAGCACCTGGAATTGGTTCTGAGGATCAAACCATTACAAACCAGCTCCTCTTTTCCAGTAGTACCAGTCAGAGGTGTAAAAGGTGTGGAAATAGGTAGTAGGGGCAACTAGAGCAAGGAGAAATGTGCTTTGCTGGCTTGATACACTTCAGGAGAGCACTTGTAGGTGGCTTTTAGATGACACCCCCTGCCTGAGACACAGAAACTCATGAAAGAAAAGGTGCTGAGTGGTTGGATATGAAAACAGAGTTCAGCACAACTCTATGCATGAAGCACAGAACTCAGTGCATTCACAGAATCACAGAATCACAGAATGACCCGGGTTGGAAGGGACCCCAAGGATCATGTAACTCCAACCCCATTCTTTCTTTGTACCAAATTTTCCATAATTTATCCATGAATCAATTTTTTCCGTGGATAGGAATGATTTCATCAGCAGCAAGGTTTCTTTTTGTTAAAACTGCTGATGTTTGATTTGAGTTATAGGGTTAGCAAAGCAATCCAATTATGCCAGTGAGCTCAGGTTTTTATCCCAAAACTCTGCTTATGAAGTGGGCCAGAGCAAGAGGGTTGATTATAAATGTGTTTATGCATTCTCATTTTCTCCAAGTCCTGGATGAATCCTAAATTGAACCAAAAATCCCATTGTAAACTGTATTTTTAAAAATACAAGGACTGAAAATCTTCAGTGACTGAGCAACTTGATCTAGTGGGAGGTGTCCCTATGGTAGGCGGGTTGTAACTTGATGATTTTTAAGGTCCCTTCCAACCCAAAAAACAACTCAAAAACCCTCAACAACCTCACCTTCTACAGGGGACAAACCCTCAACAATCTCATCTCACCTCCAAGTTATCAGCCAAGTGGGATTTGAATGTCTCCAGAAGAGACCATACACCCTCTCTGGGCAGCCTGTGACACAACTGATCTAACACATGGCTGTTTTATCTTTAATCCCCAGCTTTTATTGTGCTTTTACTATAAAATACACAACTACATCTCAACTGCTCAAAGACACAATTAAAAATAGAGAGTATGTTAACATTGGTCAATACCACAGTATTGCCCTCACCATTTCTTGTTAGTTGTAAGGAATTAAATTAAAAAATGTTTTGATGTTAACTGATTAAAGATGTAACTAGGTAGAAAAGAGCCAGGAAGAGCATATGGCTGGTTGGCTCTGATAGAATGACCACTAAAGCTCAGCTGCACCACACACATTATACAAACAGTCATTTAAGTGAGTAAACTCATTTGATTTTGCAATTAAACAAAGCAAACTAAAAAACAGTTTGTCTGCACAGGTACCTCACTGCAGCACACTGCAATCACAGACAGCACCAGCAGAAACATGTTTGAATAGATATTACACACACCTAAGTGACAAATACTGATTTTTTTATCCCTTTTTCTAGTAAAAGTCTACCTTTAGGAACTAAATTTGTACTGAAAAAAACCCCTACCAACTTGTGAGGGTACATTTTTAAGCTCAGTGATTTAAAATTATACAATGTGTTATATTGGAAGGGACCACCAAAGGCCATTAGTGCCACCCCCTGCAGTGACAGGGACATCCTGCACAACATCAGGTTGCTCAGAGCTTCAGCAAGCCTGGCCTTGGATGCCTCTAGGTTTGATTGCACCTCCACCACCACCTTGGGCAACCTGGACCAGTGTCTCCGCACCTCATGGGGAAGAACTTCTTCCTCATGTCTCATCTAACCCTACCCTGCACTAGTTTCAGATCACTGTCCCTCATCCTGTGTCTCCATGCCCTGGCAAACAGCCCCTCCCCAGCTTTCCTGGAGCCCCTTCAGGCACTGGGAGGTCTCTGTGAGGTTTCCCCACAGCCTTCTCTTCTCCAGCCTCAACATCCCCAACTCTCCAAACCTGTCCTCACAGCAGAGGGACTCCAGCCCTTGCACCATCCTTGTGGCTGGATGACCCAGCCAAGTTTATTCTTCCATAAATTTCTAAAACCATCTTGGATTTCAGTGCTAAAGCCCCAGAAATCTTACCACAACATAGCAGGACAAGATAGGCAGCAGGCACCCAGCACCTACCCCCAGCCAAAACACAATCTTCCAGCAGCACTGGAAAGGATATTGTTTCCTCCAGTCTGAACAAATGTAGGTTCTCACAACAAACAGAAGTGCTTTTGGATTGCAAACAAATATAACTCCAACAGATTGCATCATGTATGATGCAGAAATATTCCCTCCCTTGTATCCCAAGGAAATGTATTCTACATTTCTTTTTTACTAATTTTTTTCCAACACCATACATCATTCTTGAGGTGAAATACAGCACAAATAAGCATAAAAAATTTACCTGGCTACTTTCACCATCTTTGGATTGTACTGCTTAAGTAGAGACAGCAACGTTTTCATTGTTTTACCAGTATCAATTATATCCTGAAAACAAACAAACAAAAAAAATCCACGTAAGAAAGAACATGAAAGGAGTGAGGGTGGCATTTGAAAGTTCTTATCACTGATATTGCTTACCTGCAATAGCATGAAGGTAAGACAAAATACTATTTGTAATCAAACATAGGTGACATCTAGCACCTCGTTGTGGTCAGTAAAGTGATCATGCACTATAAAATTACTTCTTAATTGCTGTGGGTAACTGCCATTCTGAAAGCAGTTACTGAACTATGATCTTCTCAGTCCCTTTTGGAGATCCTGTGGCTTGTGCTCCTCACAGCTATTAGACAAAACTTGTCAATTCAAATATGAGTAACATTAGACTTGCTGTTGAACTTAGAAAGAAAAGCAAGAGGGGAAAACAGGCAGAACAATCTATTACTGCAACCAGAGAAAAAAGGAGTGGGGTTTACTTTACAGATCCAAGAAACAGCTGAAGAAATTTCCCTGGGAATATCTGGGTACAGCTCAAAAGGTTGTGCTCAAATATAATAAAAAGAATCTGGACACAGCATCTGACACAAGTCCATGGTGCACAGAGGAATAAAAACCAGAATATAGGGCTTAAAAGTGAAACATCAGAAATTAATTTCTTCTTTGCACTGAAATAGTCACAGTTTTTAGAGGGACTGCCCTTCCTCTGGCCTGAAATTGGGACTATCCAAAGGGAAGCAGAAATGTCCTAGTTTAGTCTTCTTTTTCTGTGACTTCCAATTAAAACAAAAATAAAACAAACAAACAAAAAATCATCAGAGCACCTCTCAGCAACACCCTCTTTAGTTAGAAACTCCAAGATTAAGTCATATAGATATGTAGACAAAAATAAGTAAGTAGCTACTTCCATGCTCCAAAATAAAACCAAACCTATTATTTACTTTGTATTGTGTGATTATCTGTTGATTGGAGGTGAATATTCACTTTGGTCAGACTTTTTTTACACAGTAGAAAAAAACCTGTTATTAAACCTCCAACATATGTGCATTCTTCAGCGTTTGACAGTTTAAAAAATGATTGCTAAAAGAGTTTCTTTTTGACAGTCTTGTCAGACAAGCCACTGGGAAGATGATCTGCTGAACAAATGAAAAACTAAAGTTAACTGTCTGAGACTTTGAAGCCATATATTCATCTGAAAAGGGGCAGATAGGTAATTAAATGCATCTGCAAATCTACTTCAAAGGACACCATGGAGCACAGAAACAGCAGCACGTGTTTTGGAACTGAATGTGCTTCCTGTGGAAAAATAAAACCTTCTCAAATTTTCAAAAAAACACAACAGGTTAAAAACCCCCACCATTTTATGAGAGGAAACATCCTTCCCTTTGGCTGCTGAACTGCTCAATCAGTTGCCAGAGCCGTTTCTTTGGGGACAAATCAGTATTTGGACATGATGAGGTTGTATGTCTGTTTTCTGTCTGCTGCTGCTGCTGCTGCTTCCCTGAAGTGACATCAGCAACCTCACTCCAGAACATTCTCTGCTCAATTTACTTCATGTGTCCAGCAAGAAAGTGGTGGGAAAGCAAGAATTAAGCAGCAGCACCTACCAGGAAATCAAAGGGAGGATAGACTGTGCCTAGCAGAAGCCAAAGGAACCACAAGAAGACAGAGGAATGGGAAATTAGCAATTGAAATATGCTAATTATGAATGAGTGCTCTTTATGTCACTATTAAATCAGCTGTCCACTGGGATTAGAGACCTGTTTGCCACATATTTTAGGATATTCCTACTAGGAATCTCTTGCTACTCCTGCAGTTTAATTTTCTAATTGCCTGTTATACACCAAGAATAGTAATATGCTTTGTAAAACTTAGTTCAAGCTATTTTTTACTTAAAAAATAAAAAAAGGAGGATATTTTAGCATTGCCAGAATCCCCCTCCAAACTGAAAGCAAAGGCAAACAAAATTACTCAGGTATTTTCCTTGTTAAATCTGGCAGTTGAATGCAATTTGAGAATTTAAAACATTTTAAACATTTTTAATTGGGAGCCCAGTTGCAAAATTGAAGCCTGGAAGCCTTGAAACTAGAAACTTTTTGGCTTAGGAACAACTTCTAATAGAAGTCTTTTAGCAGTCACACATTAGAACTTCAAAGTGAAACATAATACTCACCTCTACAATCAAAACATTCTGGTGGAAGAAAAAAAAAAAAGAAGAAAAATCTGTTAAAACACAGCTAATAAGCAGTTTCTTATGTACATTAATCTCTATAATGTATTAATTTTCATTGCAGTTAAATATTTGTAGCAGCACTTATTTAATATTCATAGATAAGAGTGAATTCTATGTAGTTAATGTTTCTGAAGCTCCCATAAAAATTAGCTGGCAATGAGATTCTCCTCTACATCTCAATCTGAGCACAAAGTGGTCTCTAAATTATTTACATTTTGAGAATTCTAAAAACATGCAAGAAATCAAAATAAGAGTCCATACAAACTGTATCCTCCTGCAGCAGCAAGTCATGCTACAAATACTCATACAATTGTTCCACATTTATGTTATTTACATGAAACTATTGAGTTTATATTGACATACATGCCCCTAAAGATCACCTCTGTGTAAGGAGAAAGGGAAAGCTGTGCTCTCACAGAGCAGGAGGCACTGGTGATTTAACCCCAGGCATCTGGCTCAGTCATCTCCACAAAGTCACTGGAGAAAACCAGATTCCCAGCTCACAGTCTCTCATTTCCTTCTCTCCTGTCACTGTCTGTAACAGGAATCTCTGTCCCTGTCCTGGGTACACGTTGCAGGGATGGACAGAAATATAAGAAAAATCTTTTTCCCAGTGAGGGTGAGAGAAGAGCAGCACAGGCTGCCCAGAGAGGGTGTGGGGTCTCCNATAAAGGGGGAGTTGCAGGAGGATGGAGCCAGGCTCCTCTCAGTGACCTCCAATGATAGGACTCGGGGCAACAAGTGCAAGCTGGAACACAGGAGGTTCCACAGAAACATTAGAAAAAACTTTGTGAGGGTGAGAGAAGAGTGTCCCAGGCTGTCCAGAGAGGGTGTGGGGTCTCCTTCTCTGGAGACATTCAAACCCTGCCTGGACACCTTCCTGTGGGACCTGATCTGGGTGTTCCTGCTCTGGCAGGGGGACTGGACTAGATGTTTTCTTGAGGTCCCTTCCAATTCCTGATATTCTGTGATTCTGTGACAGCACAGGCTCCCATCACCACCTCACTGAAACACCAACACAGCACATCAGTAATGTTGCTCTTTTTAAATGCAGTTTGTAGACAAAATGCCCTTTACTCTTCTGAGGCACTGCACAAAAACAAATCTCCTAAAATTCTACTGATACTGAAGATGGTGAATAGGATTTTTTTTCCAAGTTCAGACTAAACTAAGGGCTTTTAAGGGGCTTATCAGCTCTCCTCTAAATACAGTGGTGGCATTTTAAATTAAATTCTTCCATTTTCATTTTTTAAAAGTCTGTAATCTTTGCAGAGTAAAAGAGCAGCCTTTAAGTCACATGGGTCCTTAAAACCCACACGTGTAAGTTCTTCAGTGGTTTTGCTTCTTTGTTTTTAGAGGTACAAAGGGTCATACCTTCCCAGTCAAGGTCGAGAGGTCATCCCCACCAATGACTTTTATATCTCCAGTTGACTGATCATTCTAGGAAAGAGGAAGGAGAGAATTGGCATTATCAGAATTAAAATAAATTTTCCTTTCATAACCACTGTACATAACCACTGAATGTTAATGCTTGCAGAAACACAGCATCTATTAATTAATAAGAAGTTATCCATTAAAAGATAGTATTTCAGCTTAAAGATTGTTTGACAAGAGTTCTGCATGAATGCAGACATCACTATACATGTACATGTCACACATGTGACCATTAGATATCCAAAATGGTAAGATTTGCTTTGCATTCCCTGCAGATACAGGAATAAGACAACAAGGACCTCAGTTTCCAAGCTGTTACAGAGCTGGCAATTTACATTTTATACTTTAATGCTTTAGCAACATTAACTTTTTCAATGAGATTAAACAATCATGATAAGAATAACCAGAAGATAAGGATTAATATTAGAAACATAAGCCACAAAAATAGCCCCAAAAGCTTGTATTTGCCTAGTTTACAACAAAAATTAGTCCTTGTAGAAGCTGAACAGCTACACAGGTACCCACCATCACTGCAAGGATTTTACTTTACTAAAAGACAGCCACATGCAGCTTCCTGCTCTCACAGATAGTCAAAGAGGGATATTCCTGTTCTATGGACTGTAGGCAGAAAGTTAAAATGTTAACACAAAAAAAGGGGAAAGAAATTTAAAGAGGAACAAGTATGCAGTAAGGATGATAGCAAAGAAAAAATGTATTTGAATCCTTTTGACAGTGGTGTCAGCTTTCTAGCTTGAGGCATATAAGAAGGAAGAAAACCAGATTCCCAGCTCACATGCTTTTAAGATTCTTGTGAAACAATATTAAAAAAAATCCAAATAAAGCACTGGAAAAAGTATCTTTTCAGTTTTGCCCCATGCATTTTAAAGGAAACATCAGCCTGAGTTATACCACTTTGAAATGACACTGAAGTGCCACATCTGATTGCTGCAAGGACCATTTGTTTTTAATAAATAGTTGACTGATTGAATATAAAGAGTATCTAGACCCTATGTAGCATCCTTGTCACAGTGTTGAAAAAGTTCAAAACTGAAGATTTACAAACTGATTGCTGCTTGACTCAGTAGACACATACTCTGCCACTGAGTGCCTATGGACTGGTGAAAACTTTCTGGTGTATTTTGTCCAGTTCAGGTCTCCTCAGTTCAGGAAGCACAGGGAACTGCTGGAGAGGGTACAGCACAGGGCAACAAAGGTGAAGAAGGAACTGGAGCATCTTCCTTCTGAGGAAATACTGAGGGCTGGGTCTCTTTAGCTTGGAGAAAAAGAGACTGAGAGGTGACCTCATTGATGTCTATAAATACGTAACGGGAGTGTCAGGAGTATGGAGGCAGGCTCTTCTCAGTGACCTCCAATTACAGCACACAGGGCAGTGAGTGCAAGCTGGAACACAGGAGGTTCCACAGAAATATAAGAAAAATTTTTTTCACAGTGAAGGTGAGAAAAGAGTGTCCCAGGCTGCCCAGAGAAGGTGTGGGATCTCCTTCTCTGGAGACATTCAAACCCTGCCTCGACGATTTCCTGTGTGTCCTGATCTGGGTGTTCCTGCTCTGGCAGGGGGATTGGACTAGATGATCTTTGGGGTCCCTTCCAGACCTTGATAATCTGATTCTGTGACTGCTAAGATCAATCACAAAAATGTGACACAGTGCTCATAAAGCTAAAAGACATTTTCAGCGTTTCCCCCTACCTTAAAATTATCTTAAATCACTGCTTCTTTAAGTTTTTCTTTGTTTATACCATAGGATTCTCTCTTCTCCATTCCCACATTGACAAGAATTTCATCCTCTTTCCTTGGAAGGGTGCAAAAACCCATCATTCCTTACAAAACAGCCATGGAGAAAGATCTTATGGGTGTTTGTTCCATTAAAATCACAGGTGGCAGGCTGGTACTAGCTGGTATATACATGTGGTCAGATACTATGGTTGGAGTGGAGCACCACAGAACAGTAGGAGGCTGCTGTAAACCTTTGGATTGTGCAGGTGAAAGTGTGCAAATCAAACCTCTAAACCCACATTTCTATGCAGGTGCTGAGCTCCTGCTCAACTAAAGGACAAAAAAAAAAAACAGTTAAAAGAATTTCCCTTACTGGTTGTAGCTGGATTTCCATTAGAAAGAACTCGGTTTAATAATTAAACAATGTTTTAATTACCTTCAGGAGAATTATTTCTGATTTCAGCACTAGTAAGACTTTAATGCTTTGTGATTGAACAGGCAAGAGTTTTACTATTTGAGTCCATTGTCACTACTGGAGAACGAAAATGCTTTACAGGATGGTAACTCCTGACTCCAAGATCACCTTTTAAAAAGGAATTTGAAGTTCTTTCATCATAAACCTTGCTTTTGGGACCAGATTAACCAGAATTTCCCAGGAACTCCACCAAAAATCCCTGTTTTCCCAAGTGACAGCACAACATACTGTCTTTTGGCTGCCCTTCATGATGACACAAGCAACTCTTGCTCATTCCCAAGATGAAATGCAATGAGGCTGATGAAAAGCTGTTTTTCCTACAGCACAAACTAAATAAACTATTTGTCAGAAATACCAAAATCTGGGTCTGTTCCCATACACTTCCCTTCCATTCCTTTCAACTCATTACAATTCATCCACAAGGACTGGAAAAATCTGGAGTTACAAGCAAAGTTTAATCAAGGCTTGATTCTTAAAGAATTATTTTTGGGTGTGAAACATTATGAGCTTTGCACTGCAACACAGGAGAAAAACCCCTCCATGAGCTTGTAAATATTAAATGAAGGCTTTGAAACAAGAATAGAACCTCAATTACACCAATTTGAGCACGACTCTGCCAAGTTCAGCTGCTTTGTTTATGCCATCAGGGTATTTTTAACATCTTTTATCCAGCCTGTAAAGGCAGGCAGCACGATGCAGTGACATCCAGAGGCAGTGACTAAGTGCCAGCTCCCCTCTCATCTATCCATTACCCCCCAGTGATGGTTTTCACAGCATGAAAACCAATCCCTCCATCTAGTAAAGCAGAGATAAAAACTACAAAGCAGATTTAGCATCCTGACACCATTAAGGATGGGAGACCCAGTCAATCTCTCACAGATGTGCTCATGTTAGGACAATCTCATCCCATCTATCAAGTTATGCAATCTAAGACATGTAAATCTGGATATTAATAACCACCTAACGAGAGGCCACAGAGAAATTAAATGCTTGTAAATACAGTAGTGGAGGCATCAAGTAACAGTGTCTCCTCACTCATCTAGAAGAAGAAAACATTCTTTTCTAGGCTTGGCTGACAAAAGCAAGAAGCCTGAAGCCAACACCTCAAGGAAAACATCCTGGTTAGACAGCTCTCTCCCTGGATTTCTCTGTTTTTCTCATAATCTACTTGGTTTTTTACAACAAAACCAGGCTTCTGATTTCTGTAAAACTTATTTTGCTACTCACTCCCCCTATTAATATCCCAGGAGTAAATGACAAAAGCAGCTGCCCTAAAGAAAAGAACCAAAACATGCCTGATCCACCAGTATGAGTAAAGAAAACATGTGTACAAGGCAGCAGCCTTGCTTTTTATTTCCAGGTGGTTCAAACCATTTCTCCAACAGTTTTTTTCCAAATTAGAAAGTGGAGAGACTGAGAGCCTGTAGTCTTTATACTGTTTTTAACCAAAGCAAGTTATTGGAAGTGCTCCTCGAGGAAAGAAGATAGACAATTTCCTCACATAAAAAAAAAAGATGTTGGGGTGTAACTTTTATTCATTAATATATTATTCTATAATACATTCAGCTTTCTGGCATGGCTTTTACAGGCAGGATATATGACCATGGTGGTGGCTTAGTGGCTGTCTGGACCAGCAGGACCCTGAATCTTTTGGTGGAGAAGCAGAAGAAATGGGTGTCAAGCAGCTCTTACTCAATGATGTAAATATTTTGCATGAACCTTGTGAGATACAACCAAAGGCTGGCACAAACCCTTCTGCCCAGCCTTGTCTTCTCAAAAAGAGCAGAACTAAATTATGTTTGCTGAATACAAAGCAGTAATTGTGGTTTCCAGGTAACCACTGGACAGCCAGACATGTGCTGAGTGCCTCGGGCAGCCACAGCCCCTCATCCTGCACATGGACTTCACCAAAGTCTCACAGGGTTCTGGGCTTTGCTGTGAAACGCAGCAAAGATCATCAACGTAGAAAACTCTCTGACAGTTCAAACTAAGCCTGCAAATAACTCCTTCTCTGATTGATGAAACAAAGGACAAGGCTGAGCTTCCAATCCAGCAATCTCTCTTTTTTTCTAATGAAACAAGGACTAATCACAAAATCACAGATTTGGAAGGGCCCTTCCAAGGCCATCTAGTGCCACCTCCAGCAGTGACAGGGACATCCTGCACTAGATCAGGTTGTTCAAAGCCTCAGCAAGCCTGATCTTGGATGTCTTCAGGGGTGGGGCCTCCACCATCTCTCTGAGGAATCTGGGGCAATGCCTCAACACCCTCGGGGAAAGAACTTCTTCCTCATGTCTCATCTAACCCTGCCCTGCTCTGGTTTCAAATCACTGCCCCTCATCCTGTGGCTCCATGCCCTGGCAAACAGCCCCTCCCCAGCTTACTTGGGTATAACTGTTTCTGCAGCTTCCAAGTCCTCCTGTCCAATGAATGATGTCTAAGCCACATAAATATTCCTAGAACTCATTTTTTGAAGCCATACTTGCAGGAAAATACTCTGCATTATTGTAGAGACAAAGCTTTGGATGTGGGGTAGCGAGGAGTGAGGAAATAGTTTAAGAAGTAAAGGACATGGCAAGGGTGTCTCTGCTTTGCAAAAGAATCCTACTCCACTCTGGAAACACCAAGGTCTAAAATAAAACAGGTAATACAGCAGAGAAAGTGTAAATTGGCTTATGACTCAATTCCTTTAAATATCTGTTTGACAGTAACACATTCTTGTAATAACAATATTAAAAAAACCTCTGTTAGTAATTTAAATTTAGTGAAAATTATACAAATTTATACTTTACTGCAGAGATACTTACACAGTAGCTCTTCAACCGAATGAAGTCGACAGTCATAGGGATGGATTTGTCACTGTTCCTGTTCAGTGCTTTGATGTAGTCTAACAAATCAGCAAAGAATTTATAGCCACCCTTGAGTACACAGAGGGCCACGATGTGGTGTCCTCCCATACCCTTCATGATTTCTCGTGCCAGCCTCTCCGTCCTGCACAAAACCCAGAGAGAGAGAGAGAGTTGTCACAACACACCTCACGTGCTTCCTAAAGCAGCAGCATTTTTCACCCCTGACAACATGCATCAATCCTGCAAACACATTCTGCTCAGAAATATTTGCCTACTTTGCCACTTTCACACGTTACTGGTCACTAAAGTTGTACTTTTCAAGGTTAATCTAACAGCAGCTCTGCCAAAGGCCTTTGTTTTCACACATCACCCCGGGCCAAAGCAAACCTGAACACCCTGAAGCTGTTTCACTGCCAGATACATGAGGTGAAGGTGTGTTTTCTCCTTCCAAAGGTGGGTTTAGCCTCCCTGCAGTAAACATGACCAAAAGGGCAGTGGCCCAGGCTGAGTAGCTAAAAGTTTCTCAAATTGTAAAATAAATAGCTTTGCCACACTAAAAAGCTCCAAATTTGTCCGAACTGCAAAATATACCACCAGTGAACCAAAGCAAAAGAACACTGCTCCGTTTTGCTGCAATCATTGTTTCTAAATTTACCCTGCCATTTATCTTAGAAAGCATGGTATGTATTTATTGTGTGCTAGCTGTTTCCCTGAGAAAGCCTACCATTATAAACCTTGCAGCAGTTCCTCAATTACCTTGTCCATTTTTTTCCACTGTACAGACTTGCAGTGTGAAGTTTTTACAGTATTTTAAAGATCCTTTTATAGGAGTGCTTATTATATCTAATCAAAGAGCAACATGCAAAATCTAGGTGTGTACCTATTCAAAATATACCAGAAAGATCCACCCAGCACTGCTCTTAGTGTCCAACACTGAAATAGTCACAGAATCATAGAATGGTTTGGGTTGGAAGAGACTTTAAAGAACATCTAGTTCCAACCCCCCTGCCATGAGCCTCCCACTACACCAGGTTGCTCAGTGCCTCATCCAGCCTGGCCTTAAACACCACAAATAGATTGTTCTCTTAAAGGGAATTAGCAACAATCAAACACAAATTAAAAGAGAATATGCCCCACAGGATTATACACCCACTTCTGATCACACAAGATAAAACTGCCACAGCACCCCAAAGATTTCAGCAACCACATAAGCAAGAGGCTGATATTTACAGAGGCCAATGTCTTTCCCAGAAGGTGGGAAAAAGTCAGATAGTTTTCATCTATCACACAAACTCAAGATGATGTGATTAATAATTTACCTATATTAACATCTCAAGGAAATGCAAGAGACTGTAATTATTTCCAAATTGAGCTGGCACAACAAAATTCTAATTAGGCTTTAAGAAGGTGAGACATCAAAGAAACACTGGGAAGAAAGTGGCAGATTGCTTCATGCCACAAAATTTCCCTTGAGAATTATGGCCAATTTCCAAACAATGCCTTAACAGCAAGTGTACAAACAAGAAAGAGTTAATTAGCACTTGTACTTCTTAAGTCTCTAATTAAATGGAATGTATTTAGACAGCCACCAGGCAGCAAAATTATCACTGGAAGATTGTTTATTGTTGAATCAGACAAAGCAGTGGACTGTCTGAAGTCAAACCAACCTGTCCATGATGAGCCCATGAGGAATATAGACTTTTTCCAAGTCATCTGCATAGTGCTTAGGTATGCAGAACAGGTCCAGGTCGTAACCTTGCTCATCATCCCCGATCTGAAAAAAGGAAACAAGGTGAGAGATTTCTACAGAGCCTTACAGAAAGTTTGTAGTGAGAAACTGCAAATCCTTTTCTGTGTTCAGTAAACTGACAAATCCATTACACCCCTGGGGATCACCTTACTTGCCCTCTCCATAAAAACAGGGTGTAAAGTGTAATCCAGCAGACCCTACAGTTCACAAGAGCTGCCTGAAACACCACGTGAGTTTCTGTGCATTAGGACATAGGGAAGAAGTCCCAACAACACTCTGTTACATCAGAGAGAGCACAAAATCGAAACTATTATACTTCAATTAACCTCTTTTTTTTCCATTAATCACCAGATTTTTTTTAATACCTGTAATTTTCCCATTGTAATGCAAAATATGCATTTACACTTCAGCCAGTGGGGGCTTCCCAATCTCCACCACCCCAAATGGCAACAAAACACAGAGTTTCCAGGCAAAAGCAAGAGCAGGAGGAGGAGGAGAAGTTACATGGCTGTGACACAAGCCTTCTGCTCACTGTGTGGATTCAGGATCTTCTGGAATCTGAACAGAAAGCCCTACTTCAGCAACCTGCTCCATAAGGGCAAATTCCCTCTATGAAACAGCCTGCAATATTAGTGAGTGGATACTAATTAGGACAAAGGATTAGCACATGTATACAATTATACCAAATGCTGCTGAAGGGGGCCTGCAGAAAGGTAGGGGTAGGACTTTTTAATAGGATATGTGATGGAAGGACTAGAAATAGTGGATGTAAATTGGAAGAGGGGAGATTCAGGCTGTAAGAAAGAAGTTCTTTACAGTGAGGGCGGTGAAACACTGGGAGAGGTTGCCCAGAGAGACCTTGGATGCCCCCTCTCTGGAGGTGTTTAAGAAAGGCTGGATGAGGCACTGAGCAACCTGGTGTAGTGGGATGTGTCCCTGCAGGGGGGATTGGAACTTGATGATCTTTAAGGTCCCTTCCAACCCAAACCATTCTATGATTCTATATCATCACAACTGTATCAACAACATCATCCCCAGGAACCTCAACTCTGCTGCCACTTAAAAATGACAACGTGCTTTTAAAACTATTTACTCTCCCCTTTGTGCAGCTAAATGAAAGTTAAGAATTTCAAGGAGAAATTCCTTATTAGTCCCAAAGCATTAACGCTGACAGGGTGAGCACATGAAGTACCCATTTTGGCCACCGCTGCCCTCAAGGGACACAATCCTCCTCCAGAGCTGGAGGAAACACACACCTGCTGTCATACACCAACCTATCACATGGCTTTGGGATGTATAAGCCTCTAGGGAGTATTTCATAGAATCATAGAATAGTTTGGGTTGGAAGGGACCTCAAAGATCATCGAGTTCTAACCCCGTTGCCATAGCAGGGACACCTCCCACTACATCAGGCTGCTCAGTGCCTTGTCCAGCCACATTGGGAATTTGATGATTATTTCGAAAAAAAAAAACCCAGCCTTAGGCGCGCCTCCACCATTCCCACCTCAGCACCCAGTCCTTGAAGCCTGGTCCCCTCAGGGTGGAGAGGGATGATGTTTTTAAGTAATAAACCTCAATCCATCCCAAAACACAGGTTATTTTCAGCCTCATCGTGTCTCCTCAGCCTGCCCCTCCTGCCTCCCGCGGGGAATGGCCCTTGGGAGAGATTTTATCGGCGTTTTTATTTTCACTGACCACAGGGATTTACAGAAAATAAAAAAACCAGTGGCCACCACGGCTCCCGGGGATCTCTCAGAAGCACCAGGAGGCGCTGGCTTTAAAAATAAATAAAATAAAAATTACTATCTAGAAGGGTTTGGGTTGGAAGGGACCTTGAAGATCATCTCGTTCCAACCCCCCTGCCATGGGCAGGGACACCTCCCACTACACCAGGTTGCTCAGAGCTGCACACAGGCCGGCCTTCACACAGAAAAAAACCAAAGAAAAACCCCAAAAAAGCCCCAAAACACGGGTGGAACGCTGAGGCCGGCGCTGAGGGGAGCGGGACGGCGCTGCCGGCCTGTCCGCCCGCAGAGATGGAAGTTGGAGCCGCTCGGGCTCCCACCCGTCCGCAACTTCTTCCCCCGCGCTGCTGAGGCGGCAGCTCCGGCTCCTCCGCCGCTAAATCCTCCCGGGAGGCCTCCCGTGACCTCCGCCACCCCCTCCTCGGTCACCGCATGGAGGAAAGAGACGGAGCCCCGGGCCCGAGCGCCGGGAGGCCGGGGCTCCCCTCAAGGTGACTCGGCGGGGCGGCGGCTCCGTCGCTGAGGGAAACCCCCCCTCCCCC
>VZTY01034878.1:0-13247 GCA_013400935.1 Turnix velox
GAGAAAAAAGAGAAAGAAAAAAGTGAAAGAAAAAGGATAGAGAAAAAAGAGAAAGAAAAAAGAGAAAGAAAAAGGATAGAGAAAAAGAGAAAGAAAAAAGAGAAAGAAAAAAAGAAAAAAAAAGAAAAAAGATAAAGAAAAAAAATAAAGTGCTGAAGCAATGCTGGAGTATTTCCTAGTAAGACACAGAGATGAAAGGCCTAACATGACTTTGTAGGGAGTTGGATATCAGGAGTTTCATTACAAGTATTAAGCCAAGGACCTCAGTAAGATAAATCCATCACTACCACATGTGTAGGTTGGTCGATTTTATGGAGCTTAAGCTCCATCCCTTCTTAGTGAACCTCACTGTTCTGTCTGTGCTGCAGAGGACGTTCCCCAGCAGAACCTTTTGTTCTAGAAGAGGAAGGGCTACAGCAAGTCCTTAATGCTCTGTGGCATCACAACAGTATCCACAGCAACTCCATGTGATGTGAATCAGAAAGGAATGTGACTTCCCTGAGTGCCAGCAGCTGACGAATGACTGAGGCACAAAAATGCTGCTGTCATTGCTGATACCCCCAGCAATGCATGAGGCAAATCAAATATCTGAAATATGAACAGAAAAAAAACCCCAGGTTGTTTTGTGGTGAGCATTGTTGGTGCCCTGGGATACACTTCAGTCACCACAACAAAACACTCCAAGAGATGGAGCAAGACAAAGATGGCAACAGAGTCCCCAAGGTACCTCTGCCCCTAAAAACCCCCCAGAATACAGAAGCTGAAGTCAGAAAATTCTCTTTTGCATTCATCCATTTCAACAGAAAATACTGGCTTTTTCTTTCCCTTTCTCTCTCCCAAACTGGAATATTTTAATTTTGCAGCTTCTCTTTTGCATCCTAGAAGAGCTCTGAGTAATTGCCATAATTTTTCCATTTCAACAGAAAATAGTGGCTTTTTCTTTGCCTCTCTCTCCCATTCTGGAATATTTTAATTCTGCAGCCATTTTCTGCATTTTTCATTGTGTTTCCAGAGTGCACTCATTGTCTCTGCTGAATAAACAATATAGATGAAAAAACCAAGGATAAACCCAAAGTCTGGAGGGGAGTAGTTGCTCAGAAGTTGGCCCTAAGACTTTGGCTTTGGGAAAGTTCTTTTCCCAGACTCACCTCAGATTAGCCTGAAGAGCAAGACAAAGGATTTTTTGTTGTGTCTCTACAATACTCAGAACAATGGAGCCCTGATCCATGAATGGAGCCTCCAGGCTACACTACAAACAAATAACAATAGCTAGCAGCCAAAGACATTGCTGGGAATTGCTGGGTAGGCCAGCAAGGTTCATGTAGGAGAAGTGTGTGCTCTGAGCAGTTCTGCAGCTCACACAGCCTTTCAGAACATTCTTGGTGGAAAAAAAAGCAACCATTGGAAACATTCCCTTGAGCCTGAATCAGGGCCAAGAAGGTGTAAGATGCAAGAGTATTTAGAATCATAGAATAGTTCAGGTTGGAAGGGACCTTAAAGATCATCACTACTAAAAAGTCCTACCCCTGCCTTTCTGTAGCCCCCTTCAGGTATTGAGAAGTTACTCTGAGGTCCTCCCTGAGCCTTCTCTTCTCCAGGATGAACAACCCCAACTCCTTCAGCCTGTCCTCATCAGGGAGTTGCTCCAGCCCTTTGATAATCTTCATGGCCCTCCTCTGAACCTGGTCCAACACCTCAAAGTCCTTCTTATGTTGAGGACTCCAGAACTGAACACAATACTGGACACAATGCAAACCTGAGTGAGAAGCTGAAAGGGAAGACCATCATGAAGCTGAAAGGGGAAGACCATCATAGTCATAGTCATCTAGGTTGGAAGGGACCTTTCAGATCATCAAGTCCAACCATCAGCCCAACTCCTGCAAGCTTCATACCCGGACAGGGACTTGAACCCTTGACCCTCAGATTAGGAGTCTGGTGCTCTCCCAACTGTCATGCAGCCTTATTTATTCTTCTCTTGCTGTTCTTAAAACCTGATGGCATTCTTACAACTCTGAGGTCCCCCCTGAGCCTTCTCTTCCCCAACAACCCCAACTCCTTCAGCCTTGTCCCCACATATCACAGCCAGCACTGAAATAGTCTTCAAGGAAGTGAGTTTGGAGTTTGTTTGGCCAAGGAATGTTCCAGTAACGTCACAGCAGCTACGTAAAACACTCAGGCTTTGAGCAAACACACAGCAGGAAATCTTTCTATGACATGTTTACCTATTTGTGTGGTGCACATGTAGAAATTAATGAAAGAAAATCTGTTGGATGAGGTGTTAGGTTGGGAGACTGAAAACCTGCACCTGATTCCTGGGCTCTGGCACAGATATTTACATGCCCTTTGGCAATTCAATTCACTTATTTGCCTTTTCCTCCATAAAACAAAAAGGAATGCCTCACAGGCATCAGGAAGGTTCCCAAGTGCTGTTAAACATTCAGATGCTGCCGAGATGAGGCCAAAAAAGGTACATAAAAACCTAGATAAATTCATCCCTGAACACTGGGATGAGAACTGAGGTCAAACAGGAAATAATTCTCAGATTGCATTGCTAGTACCACATTTTTTCTCCTGGCTTTATAAGAATGATGTTATGTCAGTAATTCCCCAGCTAAATTGATTTTTGCCCTTCTTCTCTAGCTAATAAACACCATCAGTTTTAATGAGTACAGACTGGGTGAAAGCTGAGTAATAATCTTGACTGTTGAAAACTACAGCTCTCTGTGTGTGTGTCCAGGTTGATACACACAGGGAGAAATATCCAGCTCACTTTTTCCACATCACATCAGTAAATCACATCAGTAGAGCCCCTTTCTGCAGGGCCAGACTATACTTCTCACTCTATGGTTTTGACAATGTTTTCCATATGAAGAAAACTCTGCCTTGACATCAGATTTTGAACCATGACTGTTTTTTTTTTTTTAAATTTCTGCCTAGAGTAGACAAAGTCAATACATTTTATCACACTAACTAGAAGGCAAACCTTCAGCCACACAAGTCTCTTTCTTTTTTTCCACTTTTTCATGCTGGAGACTTCATCTGACTCAGTCTTTTCTTACAGAAGACACTTCAAGAAAGACATTCCCTGCTCCATCCACTGGAACAAAGAGATGAAAACGTGTCCCTGCCTATGGCAGAGGGGTTGGAACTCGATGATCTTTAAGATCCCTTCCAACCCAAACTATTCTATGATTCTAAGTCTCACTGTTTGAGCTGGAGAAACACAGAGATATAAGAGAACTAACCTGCTGAATGCCTCAAAAACTCAGCAGCAGCAGCAGCACAGGGTAGTGACATCCTTGCTCTAAGCACTATTTTTTACTGCCTTGACCAACAAATTCCTCATGTGAAAGACTCTGAGCTTGCTCTTCCTGTTTTCTCACACCCCAAGAATTTCTTTACGGCAGATGGACATACACAAAACATTTTTCCTCCCTCTTACTGAGAAAAAAAAAAAAACACAACCAAAGCTGGAATTCTTTTTACAACATTTAGCCCTTTTTCCCACTCACCCAGCTGTTCTTCCTGACTCCCACTTCTTTCTTTCACAAGAGTTATCTGACATAAAGTGATTTCCTTTTGGTATCTTGCCTCTCTCTGCAGTTTTTCTCAGTCCTTTATGTTCCTCAGAGAACAATTCAGGTATGTGTGGAATGTCCAGGCAGCAGATGGAGAACCTGGTTGCCAGCAGTTACATCCAACCCCACTGCTGGTTCTCCTATTACATATGGGGGGGGGGAGTACCCCATTGGGTAGGGAAACTCTTCAATACTTCTGCCTTTTGCCAGTTTTTCTGTCTATCAGGTGGTGGAGACAAAGAAAATATAGGAATAAATTAATTTTCTAATTGAAAATACCTATATAGATAGAGGAGTGACTATGGATACACATTGCAGGCTGGGTAGGAGTACTTTAAGCACTTCAAAAGACACAGCACTAGCAAATTTTTTTCTTCTTTTTCTTTTTTTTTCCAAAGTCAGACCTGATTACAACTGTTTACACAGCCCTTTTCTCTCTCTCCCTTCAGAGACTTTGGCAGAATTCCCATAATTTCCGGGATCAGACCCAATTATGCCACTGACCACAGCATTCTGACTGCTTAATGCAATTCCATGGCAAGGACAGGGAACTCCCAGAAACAAGAAAGGGTTTGATTTGCTCCACACTGTACCTGGAAAACAGCTCCCAAAGCACCATGTCATGCCAAATATCTACAGCCCCAGCATAGCCAATTCATTTATGCAATTCCAGATTCAAAAGAAAGACTGTTCCTTATCTTCCCTTTCTGAAAAGCATTTTTGTTTCCAGGTAAAAATTGTTGGCAGGGTTCCCCCTTTGGCTGAAATCTCAGAGCTCTGCAGTCTTTATACGAATATTTCCATGAACACAGTGTTAAGAGGCAATTAAATGGCGATAAGGGAGGGGGAAGCAGGTGGTGAGGGTGAAGGAGGGTAGAGCAGGTTGAAGTAGTTGCATATTTCAAGGAAAACTTCCTTTCTTAGAAAAATCTTAGATCTGAGCTGTCTCAGCAAGTGAGCTTACTCCCAGTAGCAAAGAAAAAAAAGGGTTTGAAATGCACTGCAGGATGATTTATTGACTATTTCATACCCTCATCACAGTTTACATCAACACTCAGAGGAGTGCTGTATTTTTTTTTTCCTCCCTCCCTTTGGCTAATCTTCTATTCAAAATTATGAGTCTTTTCTGGCATTTATAGAGCACCATAAATTATTAAAAATTTAAACAAAGAAAAAAAACCAAAAAGGACAGAATGGAAAAGAGTCCCTTGAGAGGCACAATGCAGCTCAGTGAGTGCAGAGCAAACATGTGACGGCTGCAGAAGGAATGCTCTGAGGAACAGACAGCATTTCAGGAGGACTTAGTCAGAACAAAGTGAGGTGAGAAATGCAATTGCTGCCTAAAATTATCCAAAGTATGTACAAGCTGGCAGGGAAGTCATTTTTAGCTTTCATGCAATGCAGAGGAACAAAAACCTTTTCGAGGACATAGGGAAGGTTTCACAGCTCTCAGATCTTCTAATCAGGTTGCAGAAATACCACCAGACTAAACACAGATGCTTTTCAGATGGGCAAAAGGATGGGCACATGCTAATTAACCATGCACTTGACTCTTCAACACTACTTTTCTGGAGTTAACTTTGTGTTTTACCTTTCACAGCACAGCATATTTGGGAATCTGAATCACTAAATGTGGGCAAGACTTCATGGTCAGCTGCAGTGTTGTCAAACAGCTTTGATTTTTCTCATCTTGAAAGCTGATCAGCCATAATCAAATAAGGAAACAGAAGAGATAATACCTTCTCTTATGTTAGTATGCCCTCTTTGTCACTGTTTCTTTTGCTTTCTAAATCCCATTATACCCACACAGCACTCATCTGCTTCTCTTTTTACAACTTAGAAGCCGATACCTTAGACAATCTGGCCATCAAAAAAGATCCAGTCACCCCAGCCCTAGTTTTAGACCTAAATTTCTTGGGAAAACAGGTCTTGAAGGTCTAATGCTTCAGTTTTCACTCTCTCTTCACAACTTAGAAGCCAATCCCTTGGACAATCTGGCCATCAGAAAGGATCCAGTCAGTCCAATCCAGGGTTTAGACCTAAATTTCTTGGGAAAACAGGTCTTGAAGGTCTAATGCTTCAGTTTTCACTCTCTCTTCACAACTTAGAAGCCAATCCCTTGGACAATCTGGCCATCAGAAAGGATCCAGTCAGTCCAATCCAGGGTTTAGACCTAAATTTCTTGGAAAATAAGGTCCTGAAGGCCAAATGCTTCAGTTTTCACTCTCTCTTTACAACTTAGAAGCCAACACTTTGGACAGTCTGGCCATCAGAAAAGATCCAGTCACCCCAGCCCAAGGTTTAGACCTAAATTTCTTGGGAAACCAGGTCTTGAAGGTCTAATGCTTCAGTTTTCACTCTCTCTTCACAATTTAGAAGCCAATACCTTGGACAATCTGGCCATCAGAAAAGATCCAGTCAGTTCAATCCAGGATTTAGACCTAAATTTCCTGGGAAACCAGGTCTTGAAGGCATAATGCTTAAACAATCAGGTTATTTTCCTTTTTCCATAGATTAGGAAATCCTCTAAAGGTCACTAATCCAACTAAACACTTAAGCATGTGCCCTGCTTTAAACTTATGAGTCTCCTTTGTTGAGTGGAACAAAGAAATAAATGGGAAATATACTTTTAAGGCCATGCAGAAAAGCTGAAGATTTTGATTCTTAACTGCATGTTACTTCACTAAAAAGCAGCACTGAAAAAAAACCCCCATAAAATAATTATTATTGGCTTTTGTATGTACCTCAAAAACATTTGACATGGAATGGAGAGAAGCATCTTCCTGACTCAAGGGCAATGATAATCAGCTTATACACTCATACTGGCAGTATCAATTCCTATATAAGCCCTGTAATTTTTAGACAGAATCATAAAAATGTGGGTATTTCTATTATCTATAGCTGTGTTTACAAATATTTTCTGATTTGTTGTTGGTTTTTTAGTTTTGCCTAAGGTCACCACCTTTATGCATGCTTACCCCTCCTTATTTTTATATCCTATTTATTACTCTAGTGGTATTTTATCTGATCTCCTAAGAAGAAACACTTTCCAATGTCTCACTACTGTCTGTCTGTCCTCCATCACCCTGTAACTCATGTAACCCATTTTTCAGCCAAAACCAACCAGAGATTAGAGCTTTCTGAAAGAGGGCAAATCCTTGCATCATTTGAGAACTCAACAGAGATTTAGAACATGAAAGTCAAAGATTATCTGAAGGAACTGTCACTCTGCATGCATCATGGATATCAGTTCTTGTTTGATGAACCAAGATGGTGCACCAATACACATAGCTGGCCATCCTGCACAGATAGCACACTCACACACCAAGCTGACCCTCATATCTTCATAACAACCTCTGTCTCTGGTCTCTACAGTCAGAGGAGAGTGTGATAACTTGACAGATGAAGGTTGGGAGAGAAGGGGGAAGCTGGAAGACTGCAGGAGCTGATTATCAGGTAGGCATAGTGGTAAGAAAAATCATGGAATGATAGAGTTGGAAGGGTCCATCATCTAGTCCAAGCCCCTGAAGTGAGCAGGGACATCCTGCACTAGATCAGGCTGCTCAGAGCCTCTACAAGCCTGGCCTTGAATGTTTCCACCACCTCTCTGGGCAACCTGTGTCTCAGCACCTTTGTGATAGTCTTCATTGAGTCTGCTATGCAAGGAGCAAAAGGTAAAAATCCTCTGACACATCTCTTGAGATGCTTAAAATTATATGGGCTAAGCCAATACATACATCATTTGTTTTGTAAATACATGGTTCAGTTTGACCTTTCTCTTCATGGGAGCACCTTCCTCCTCATGGGAGCTCCTTCCTTCTTCATGGAAGCCCCTTCCTCCATCATGGAAGCTCCTTCCTTCTTCATGGAAGCTCCTTCCTTCTTCATGGAAGCCCCTTCCTCTCCCTGGAAGCTCCTTCCTACCCATGGAGGCTCCTTCCTCCCCATGGAGGCTGCTTTCTCCTCATGGAAGCTCCTTCCTCTTCATGGGAGCTCCTTCCTCCTCATGGGAGCTCCATCCTTCATCATGGAACCTCCATCCTTCATCATGGAACCTCCTTCCTCCTCATGGAAGCTCCATCCTTCATCATGGAAGCCCCTTCCCTCTTCATGGGAGCTCCTTCCCTCTTCATGGGAGCTCCTTCCCTCCTCATGGGAGCTCCTTCCTCCTCATGGGAGCTTCTTCCTCCTCATGGGAGCTCCTTCCTTCATCATGGAACCTCCATCCTTCATCATGGAACCTCCTTCCTCCTCATGGAAGCTCCATCCTTCATCATGGAAGCCCCTTTCTCTTCATGGGGGCCCCTTCCTTTGGCTGCCATGGAGTTCAACCATGAGTTTGCACTTGTGGGAATGTTGCACACACACACAGAGTATTTATACCTATGGGTAGTTGTATTCCTTTCTGTTTGCCTTTCTGCTCTTCAGAAGCTTTCATGAATCCATCAGGGGGCACGTTATGGGGCCAATAAAAGGCAAGATCTAGCCTTTTAATGGCATTTCTGGTCATAGATATGATAATTCATTTCAAAGAGCAGTTCTCACACCAGTTCACCTTCACAAATAGAATCCCTGAAGCTATGAAAAACCACAATAACCAAATACAGATTCAACAGGAGACAATGGGTCACTTCAGGTCTAAGTGAGTATAAAAATATACTATTTACTCTGCAAACCCTCCTGCATATGGTGGAACTTGTTTTTCATGTATGCTGTAGAATTCACACTGTGTACATTTCAAGACTGGTTGGTTGCTTTTTTTTTCCCTTCCTGGTAATGGGGAATCTGTGTTATTTGCACATTGCAAAACTTGTTTCACAGGTAGGTTGTGAAATTTTATTGGGCATTTTACAGTTTGTGATTCATGTCATGTTAATGTTGCTCAGCTCAACTTTGTGTCCTACTGATTTACAAGTACTGAGTGGATGTGATTTGCTTTCAGGTTTTCCTGGGATGCAAGTTTACTATTGCTGCTAAAAAGTCAACATTAACTCATACTTTCTGATCCTGGCAGAGTTTTTCAGGCACAAACTGTATCTCTGAGCATTCTTTAGCATTTAATACTGGTTGTCCTGGTTAGGTGCTTATGCAATATAAGGGTTTTTACTTGCTTCTATCAATAATTTCTATTTATTTTTGATACTGTTGTTGGACTCACCTCAGTAATTGCCTGATGACCATGTATTTTGAGTGGGTTTTCTATGTTTGGCACAGCCTGGTGAAGAGAAGGCTCAGGAGGGACCTCATAGTAGCTTCTCAATACCTGAAGGTGGCTACAGAAAGGCAGAGGTAGGACTTTTGAATAGGATTTGTGATGGGAGGACTAGAAATAATGGATGTAAATTGGAAGAGGGGAGATTCAGGCTAGATAGAAGTAAGAAATTCTTTACAGTGAAGGTAGTGAAACACTGGAAGAGGTTGCCCAGAGAGGTTGTGGATGCCCCCTCCATCCCTGGAGGTGTTTAAGGAGCAAGAAATTGTTTCTTTGCAGAGTATTTGGGCACACACAAAAATTTTAGGAGGTCCAAGTTGTTTAGAAAAACAGTCAAACTATTGTGCTCTGCTTCACCCAAAATGAGCTTGAATTTTCTTGAGGTTTGTCTACTACTGTGCTACTAAAATAAAATTCATTTACATGAGAGGAAAAATAACAAGAGGTATGTCTAAAGTAGCTTCCCTTCCAGAAATTAAAATTTATTATATCATATAATCATATGGTTAGAATGTCCCTTCAAAGGCCATCTAGTCCAACCCCCTGCAGCTGAGCAGGGACATCCTGCACTAGGTGAGGTTGCTCAGAGCCTCACAAAGCCTGGCTTTGGGTGTCTCCATGGATGGAGCCTCCACCACCTCTCTGGGCAACCTATTCCAGTGTCTCACCACCCTCATGGGGAAGAATTTCTTCCTAACATCTAATTTAACCCTACCCTGCTCTAGTTTCAAACCATTGCCCCTCATCCTGTGTCTCCATGCCCTGGCAAACAGCCCCTACAGGCATTTGGGAGACTGCTGTGAGGTTTCCCTGTAGCCTTCTCTTCTCCAGGATGAGCAGCCACCATCTCTCTCATCCTGTCCTCATAGAAGTGCTCCAAGTCCTCTTACATAACTCATTTTTTTATTATATGAATCTCAGAACAAAGTTACTAACCCTAATATAATTAGGAGCTGTCAAACTGCCCAGAGGAAGTCACTGCATGAGTTAAAAGAACCTAAATTCTTCACTTATAATAAAGTTCAGAGAAGGTTCAAAGGAGGCAGGAAGAAGCAGATGACTTTTCTCTGGCATCCAAGTGTTTCTATTGCATGGACAAAAACTCTGAGATCTGGACCTCAGCTTAGGTAAGAGCTCCCCACTCACCCACCAAAGGGAAGGCAGAAGTGAAAACTATCTGAAAACATTAATTTGAAGATGTGAACCTACCTATTTCTTTCAGAAAGCTAACTCTGCATGCAGAAATTTCTTCCCTTTCATCAGCCTTCTGCCTTCAGCTCAGAAGCAGTGGCTGCCAGCCCCACATGGAGGAACCTCCTGCTGTCCCAGGCTCTGCCAGGTCCCAGCAGACAGGAAGCCATGCCAGGCTGTCTGAACCATGACTGCTTCAGGTCAGGAGGTATTTGACTTGCACATACCTAAAATAATGTGCTCAGCATTATAATCACTCCCCACCAGTAAGGCTTGAGTGTTTTTTTTTTTCCTTCTTCCACACACACACACATTCCTATGGGAAAAAGATCTTTTCCTCAGTAGGTACATAGGATTTTCTGCCAGAAAGTGAAGGATGATGAAGGATTTACTGGCAGAAAATCCTATTTATACATCATGTCCTCCTAACACACATCCACATGTTTATGTACACACTGAAGAGGGAATTTAAGCAGATGAATGGCAAGATTTTGCCAGGATTCCTTTACAAAATCCTACACATTTTTGCAGTCAGTACAAAAACATTGTCCATATCTTCAAAACTATCTCTTGCAGCTCAGTCAGACCTGTAATTTGTGCTGTGTTGGGCTTCCATTGGAGTATGTGGCTCACAAACACCAGGTTGTCAGGCTAAGCTAACATTTACTTGGTTGAAGGATGAATAAGTTGAATTCTGCACAGGCTTTGGCCCAAGGAACACTGGTCTTTTTTATTTTTATTGAAGCATGATGCAAAGAAAGGGGAAAAAAAAAATCTTACTCCCTAAAAATAAGCAACTAAAGCTTGTTGTGAAATTCCCTGTTAAGCAGTGTGTCATCTTAAAAAAAATTCTACTTGCTTAAAGTAGAAAACCTGAAACTCTTCTTCAAACAGCTTCAAAATCTTCCCTCTGGGATGGGAAATTAGATCAAAACCAGAAAGAATAAGCCCAAAATAGGTACCTGGTTGATGGGCAGGGCTTTTAGACTGCAATTGAAAGATTCAGATTGAGTTATGGCTCTAATTCCAGTCAGACACTTGAACCTCACACTGACAAATCCACTTATTTGTCCCTCTCTCTGGGATACTGGTTATTTTCTATTGTTTCCTATTCTATTTTTCTCTGAAATGAAGCATATTTTTCTGATATTGGTGAGAAATAAATAGGCAGTGCCAATTAGAATGTAATTTCTCTGAATAGGACCATGTTTTTTAAGCACAGATCTCAGCACAAGAAGCAATTGTTTTGTTTCAACAGTAGAAACTATTGTTTGGTCAGCAACTGGAGAATTATCTTCCAAGGAATCAAACTGATTTTTAAGCTGAAGAGGATGGAAAAGTGTTGGGAAATAAAGTCAGCTTCCTCCCTCCTCAAAGATCTCTGTTTTTTCTATGGCTGAACCAGAAATAATTCATTTTCAAAGTTCAGAAGTGGTGGGTGAACTCTTGATTCTTCCAGCTCTTCTGGGTTGTTTCTGCCCTCCTGGCTTCCAGATAAATCCAGAAAGAAATATGAAATAATGGCCTCGTGGGTATTTTGTCAGCAACCTCTGGGAACCTCACAAAACAGCTTTTTCCACCCTCAAAGCTGATTTTACAACAGCCTAAACTCAAGCTACTTAATAAATACACCTTTTTTTTTTATTTTCAGAAAATTCAGTAGTTTGTGGGGCATGATTTAAAAGCATCTTCATTTAAAAAACCAGGAAGAACAGATACAAGAATCATGAGAAATTACATCTGAATCTAGTTTGATTTTATACACAGAAGCAGAACCTATGTTGTGGCCTTATTTCCAGCATGAATTTAAACTAAATAATCTTTTAGATACATTTCCCTGCCCCCCGTTCTCTTGTTAGTTTATGGATCCAGCTGTTTGTAAAATATATATTGCCAATATACTGAGCCAGAAGAATCCACAGTGTCTCTGGTCCTAATTCCATAGGATTAAGATGAAAAACAGGTAGATTTTGGCTCACTTTCCTCTTTAATTTTCTAGGTGATACAAGCCAAGCATTTATAGTCTCTGTCCTGCATATTCCTGTTTGTATATTCAGCATAATAATATATATTTCTCCATGTTTAAGGATCTGAGACCTTCCACATTGATATAAACACTGTGATTTCACTTACTTTTACATTAAAAACTCACTACACTTTGGGTTTTTACCGGATTCCATTATTCAATTGGGTAAATGAGCATCTAAACCTATAAGTTTTATTTTTATATGTAGATTCGAGCCAATGAATTCATACCAATTTCAAAATTCATTGTCTGTCTGCTGTTACTGCTTCAGAACAGCTAATAAAATGATTTGTTGAAGACAAGGGGGAGCTTGGTACACCCAGTTGCTTAACTAACATCATGTTCTGGTAAGATCTGATTTATTTTTTTTTTTCCCAAAACTTTTCCACTGCCTTATTTCTGAGTATATAAACACATACAGATTGATTTGACCCTGCTTCTTCCAGGGTCCCCAAATGTTATGCAACAGTGACACCCAATCAATACTGAAGTCATGCTCTGGGCCACTGTCACTAGAATTTTTTCACTATATTTACACAGGAAAAAAAAAAATCTACCATGGAAAGCCTAAACACGAGGAGAACATATGCATATCCCTGGCAAATGATCCTACATGGCAATTCATTTCATATAATCATCTCAATCAAAGCCATTTCAAATGAAAATCACTGGATGAAAAGTGTGACAGGTCCTGACACACTGATCTCTAACAACTAAACTCATTCTGTCTTCTCACAAGTTCAAAAGTAAGAGTTCTCCTTAAATCACAATCACACTCCACTGGAAGCTAAGTGGATTCAAATTTTTAAGCAAAATTGCAGTGCACGTTTTCAGGGACTTGGGTGTCAGCTGAGATTTCTGAGTCTCACACACAAATGTTTCATCTGACATCTAATTTTCCAGAAATACTATTAGAGGACAATGTTCATTTGATGGAAATGTTCAAAAGAATAAAGCTGCTGCTCTGAAGGTGAAACAAAACCATCTGTGCTTTTATAGCCTTTGGTAGGACGATGTATATAGGAAGAAATGCAGATGGGTGATTTAAAAGCATAACTGTTTGCATTGCCAAGGGTTGATATGCCAATAGGTTGGCTCTTAAATGAAGAACATGTCTACAAATGCACCAGGGAGAGGCTACAGGGTGATCTGGAGGACCATTACAAGAAATAATCCACTAAAGTGATGCAGTGCCTACCACTTGCCAAAGAAAGCTGCTTTAGAATCATAGAATATTTTG
>VZTY01034885.1:9011-69896 GCA_013400935.1 Turnix velox
GGGGAAGGAATTTTTAACATAATATCAGATGGGAGGACTAGAAACAATGGATATAAATTAGAGGGGGATAGATTTAGACTGGACATGAGAAGGAAATTAAGGAAATTTAAAAGCTGAAGCTTTTAAACTACATGTTCAGCTGTAATGTAATGACTGAAAGATCTATAGGAATATATACCACTGGCAAGGAGGGACTCAATACTTATGGTCAAAACATGAAAAAATTTTTGAACTGCAACAGAAAGACTAGCAAAAATCAAATAGAAGACTCATTAATTGAGACTCAACAGTAACATTCTTATAAACAGAAAAACTCCAGGCAGCCTGAAAAAATACCAGAGCATCATACATCAGACAAACCTTTCTTCAAATTACAGCGAATCAGAGCTAGACAAGGCTAGGAAGAAGTTATTTTGCAGAAGAGAAAAACATAGGTACTTTTACTAAGAAGCTGTTTTTCTGGTTCAGCAGTTCTGCAGCAAGATTAGTCACGTCATTTGAAAAGTGAAAAGGAAATAAATTGCTTGTTTTCATTTTAAAAGAGCCTCCCTGAGGGAATAGGTGTGGGTGTGAGAGTTCACTTTAAATTCCATAATATAATATGAAGCAGCCAAGATAGTTCTTATTTTTTTTAAGTGCTGTCATGTCATTGCTCTGCTTACTGGGTGCTGGAATAAGTTTTCTCTACTTAAGAATCTACTAATCCTTATCAAAATGCATCTGTGAAGCATTTAAAACTAACAATATTAACATTTAAAACCAAAATATTTATATCAAGAAAAACACATTTCCAAGGGTGCTATGCCAGTTCACTGATGACAGCAAAAGTTTACCCAATAAACTCAAGTTCTGCAAAGTGGATTTCTATCAGAAGTTTGTCTGAGGAAATCAACATTTTCTGAGAACTGAGATCCACAGATAAAGTTTACAACTAACCTTGCTATCCTCGATCTCCTGAGTTTTCCCTTGAAGAGCTCCCCTTTCTCCAAAATCACAGGTTGACTTTAAGGTAAGCTGACAAGCAAGCATCGAGCTGTCTGCCCCAGTAAGCTCCAGAGATTTTGGTGAGTACTGCTGCGTGGCAGAAGAGCCAAGGCTGGGTATTGGGAGGGGAGTGTGAACAGGCTTTGACCCTACCGCTGGCTGTCTTAGCTTGGAGGCAACCCCAAGCACAGGCATGGCTTCTATAAAAGTGTCTTCTTCCTGCCAAAGAAAATGCTCCTGACATCAGTCTGGTAGACTCCAGCTTCAGCAATTCCAGAACAAATACTTTAAGCAAAAGTAGCAGTCATCTTTTCAAAAACTTCTCAAAACAATCACATTAAGAGCTTCACAAGGAAACAAAATTTTCCCTTCATCTCTCCCCTTCTCCCTTGCAGCCACTCACACGAGCTGCTGAGTGAGTCAGTGGCTCTGTAAGACTAAACACTCCTCTGGGGCGTGAACTTTTCTTGAAGGTAACTGCAACAGAGCTGCCTGTCTGGGATTAAAGAACTCATAAATTCGCTTTCTGTTCTTCCTACAGCATTCCAGGTCTGTGTGCTAAGTGAATGAAGGGTAGGAAAAGAGGAGGGAGAGAAGAGATGAAACCTCTCCATATTCCAACTGTCAAAACAGCTCTGAGACCACAGCACTGGAAGCAGAGATCTCTCCCTGACTACATAAATAACCAGCCGACTACTTAAAAAAAAAAAAACAAACTCTTTTTTTTGCTTTCCTGATTTAAAAAAAAAAAAAAAGGACCTGAGTAGAGGCCAAAGCAAACAGCTGTTGGAATAGTTTTTATCCCGGAAATCATTTCAGCAATGAAGCTGTTTGTCTGATTCCTTGTTATTTTTCACTGCTGACAACCATGAGCTACGGTGTTTCATACCCTGTTTCTCCCATGAAATCAGGTTAAAATTTTGCAAGAGCGTGGCTAGGAACAGACACTGANCCAAGTTTTGAAAGACCACCGCACCTCCTAAAAAAAAAAAAACAAACTCTTTTTTTTGCTTTCCTGATTTAAAAAAAAAAAAAAAGGACCTGAGTAGAGGCCAAAGCAAACAGCTGTTGGAATAGTTTTTATCCCGGAAATCATTTCAGCAATGAAGCTGTTTGTCTGATTCCTTGTTATTTTTCACTGCTGACAACCATGAGCTACGGTGTTTCATACCCTGTTTCTCCCATGAAATCAGGTTAAAATTTTGCAAGAGCGTGGCTAGGAACAGACGCTGAATCACAGCATCTGTCTGTGCTATGAAAAATCCATACAAAAACACAAAACACAGAACAGGATATAGGAAAATCATGAGCATTGTTAGAAGATTTAGTAAATACAGTCTTTTAGAGGTTTTTTTTTTCTCTTTCTTGGTGGTGTTGCTAACATAATCTATTCAATGTTAACACTTCCCTTTCTAAAAACACTCAAAGCTCTATTAAGTCCATGTCAAATGCATCTTTTCTGCCTATGGATCATAGAAATATTCTTTCTGGCAAACTCAAATCCTTGCATGCATAAATGCAAGATAGATAGGCAAGCAGAGCGGGATATGAGCCAGAATGGACAGTCGTGATTGTTAAACAGCATAAACACTTACTTAAAAGGACAACTGCTCCTTTGAGAGCTGATGGCAGGGAAAACATTTTGGACTTTGATATGAGGAAAAAAGTGAGCAGAAATGACACACAATTAAGCCCCTGTGGTATTGTATCACCAAATGTTATGGACAAACGTGTTTTCCACATGTTTTCTTGTTATCTCTTCCAAAATGAAACAGAGAGATGGGATGACCTGAATCCTATCCATCCCCATATTTCCCATGTGGTATTAATGATGCCTTCCTTGGATAGTATGTACTAATAACACTACAGATGTAAAACCAAGAGTGAAAAAAAGCCTTTTAGACATTTAAGTTCTCAAATTAAGGCTGCCAAAGTTAGAAAAAGCAATGAAAAGAAAACACACTAAATGAGCAGTAGACTAAAAGGAAACTCCCAAATCACCCTTTGATATTATTTTGCAGAATAAAACTGTAATAAACAGTTCTATCCTCTGTCTTTCATTTCCAAAGATCATACTCACACAGTTGCTAAAAATTCAGCACTCCAAATTGACTCATGAACTATCCCATACTCGTCTGTAGTTTGTGGGAGTGAATCTAACCTAGTTTAGGAATCTCCTGAATTTTGAAGTGTGTGAATGGAGAATCAGCAAATCCATTTCAGCATCCTCTGATTATCTTCTCTTTGGTTTTGCCACTGTTAACAGCAACTGAATGGGCTTTCTGAAAGACTGCACAGAGGCAGCTGCTCTGCATTTCAGACAAGTTCAGCACACAGGACCGACTGCTCCATTGCAACAAGTGGAACATTCTTTTTTGGTGTGACCTTTCAGGTCTGGTGCAGAGCAAAGGGGAAGAAAGCTCCTTGTGCGGTCCACATTTGTTCTCCAGCATCACAAAGCACTGTGTCTGTGTAAGGAATTTAGGTTTCTTAGGCACAACTGTTAACAGTTAATGCTTTAGAAAGTGTACATACGCAAAGGCTGAAGCAGACCACAGGAAAAGAGGGATTTATCTCTTGCAAGGTTTGAGGAGATGAAAAATACTCATGAGGGCTGCTAACCAGTGATCAAGACAAAGAAAAAAACTAGAGTCATGAGGAGGATAGTTCCTTAAAAAGAACTTTGCCAAAAACACGTAATTGAAACTTATTACTTCTCAGGGTTATAATTTTACAAAGTAATGCATTATGGTAATCTTGCTGCTTTTCTTTTGAATAGGAATTATGAGGTCATGATACCCACAGCCTCTTTTGCAACCCTTTTTCCCAGCACATTAAAACCTAAAAGTAATAAGTAAGCAAGCTTACTAGCTGAGAGTCATCTGTAATACATAACCAAGAGGGTTTGGAAACAATGATGTGAAGCTGGTGTCAGTCTTTCAAAATACTTTTTACTCTTTCAAAACAATTATAAATTATATTATGACTTTTAAGCTAGTACCAGGCTAGGGCAATCAAATTCAGAATTTTTAGAAAGAAAAACTGCAGAAGTGCTTCTGGTCTACTGAACATACAAAGAATCTAGAATGTTACTTGCAGTAATCAGGAAAAGTGGTGGAGGAAAAGAATAATACTCCATAGGTAAGAATGTGGTATTAGCCTGGTTGCAAGTCTGATCTTCCTTTTTTTGTGTTTTCTCTCATTCTAAAACTAAGCAAAAGACAAATGAACAAACACATGCTGTCCTCAGAAAACATTTAGCTACATTTTTTGCATGAAAGCCTTTTGTGTACCTCATGATGAATGTGGTTTTTATGAAGGATATCAGGGGAAAAGAATATTTAACAGCTAAGCTTGAGTAGTGTTTTTGCACACAAACAGGAAAAAGCAAGGTAAGGCATCTGTAGACAATATGCATGAACTGGCAACAGACACAGGTACTGGTAGTGGAGATGGACAGGCACCACAGGCAAAAGGTGTCCAAGCCTGCAATTATTCTGTATAGGGAGAAACATGGCATAACTGTGAGGAAAGGATGAAGCTGGAAGCTGCATAGCAGGCCACCTTGTTGGGTACCACACAAGCAATATGAGTTTAGTGGGATTGTCCTTGATAGATCTGGGGTAGAGAGCTGAGTGATGAACAAGCAGGACTGACAGAGAAAATCTAGAAAAGAATAGAGTATGACTTAGATATGTATGAATCCTGTCCAAAAAGAAAAGAAGGCATATCTGTGAGAAACCAGGGGTAGAAAAGTTGCAAGCAGTAGCTATACCCTGGAATTAACTGAAATCAAAGACATCATGAGACAACCAGGCATGAGGGACAAAAGGCAGGATAGAGGGAGTAGCATATCAAAAGATATGGCTGACAGAAACTAGAGATATATTATCTCCTCTTGGTTATGTGAAGCTGATGGAGACATGTCTAGAGAGATGAGGCTAAAATCTGTAAAAAGAGAGAGCACCTGTAGGTTTCCAATTTACCCACTTAGACATTTATCAGCTTAGATATCCATAAACCAGGCAGATAGGAGATATCACCCAGATTCAGATGAACACAGACCATGACTGAAGCCCTGATACAATACAAATAATGAAATAGACAGGAAGGTTTAGAGAGTTACGAGGAAGCTGGAAGACAGCTGAGCTGTGTATAAAACAGAGTAAGGAACTAAAAGTGGAAAGACAGATCAAAAAATGGGCTGACTGACCAAAAGTCAAAACACAATTCTTAGTAACCTTGTCAACAGTAGTGGCAGTTCTAGGAAACTGTTGAAGATAGGACTATTTCTTTAAGTAATAATGATTAAAAAGTATGACAATTCAGCTATAAAGTATGATTCTGAAAGTGTCAAGTAATCAATGCTTTTATACAAATTATGCAATGAATGAGCTGTACCTCAAAGTATGATGGTATCTATGCATTCATTATCATAACTCCCACATCCCAGAAAAAGCTGTAATATTTTTTCCACAGGAGAAGAGTAAACAAACCTGAAATCCAAACCATAAAAGAAGATATCTGTTTTAATACTAAGGTCAGTTTTTGAACCAAGACTTAACAGGAATCACCATTCACAGCACAAAAGCCTTGCATTAATTTCCTTTCCTTCCTTACATCTGATACCAGAAGGAGTCCCGTGAAGGCTGTTCCCCTTCTGTACCCCCAGCCCTCAGACAAACTGCTTGCACAAACTGAACAGACAGCTGGCAGTGTCTCCCAGACCACAGGAAATATCAAGAGAGGGGACACCTGCCTCAAAAGTGGAGCCAAGAGATTTGTTTGCTCCTTCTGGTCTACGATCTTTAATGGGGAAGCTGTTGCATGTGTCCAGGGTCAAACAGGAAATGTCAGGGGTGCATAGACTGCTGAGGTCTGTTCTGAGCTGTTTCCCTGCTCCATTCCACTGGTGTCACAGCTGTGACTGTGACTTACGTGAGGGGGGCCAAGCTCTGAGTGAGCTTGACTGCGTTGATACAGTCACATCATCTTGTGTGCACTGATTTCAGACTGAGAGAGGGAAGTTTTCTCCAGTCAAGGAAATCTCTTGAAAAAGCAGCCAAAGGTACTAGAATACTGAAGGCACTTGAAATGGCTTATTTAATAAACCTAGCTGAAGAAAGTTTAAACTACTGCAGTACAAGTAAGAAGCATGGCGTGTGACTCCTGGGTGTAACAATAAGTTCAATCTGTCAGATAATGAGATAAATTGCTCAGCTGTGACTCATTGTTACAACATAATTCTACTGACACTAGTTTTATTATTACAAAAGTCAGGTGAATCAATTAGTCTTGAGGAAAAGCACATAATAAGGATTTACTCTGAAAGGATTTAATGTAAGTAAGCTGCTATTTTTTTAACAATTTGGAATTCCCAAAGATTTATAATCCAAAACCCAGTTACAGTAACAGAAAAAGGTGCATCCAGCTTCCTAAAGGAAATCCTTTCTGCCTTGGCTGAATGTTTGGAGAAGTTTTTCAAAGAGGACAACTTTTAAATAAGGATATCGTTTTATCCTCTGAACAATTTGGTCCTTCATATCTCAACCAAGATTTTACAGTTTTGAATACATGAACTGAGAGAGGTGACCAGATCTCTTATAACTTTCATTTGTGCTGCACATTCACATTATCTTCCATAAGATGGTTTCAAAACTTTGTGAATAATTCAGTACCACATCTATTTGTTAAGTATGTAAAAATTATTTTAAAGTAATTTAAAATAAAGACAGGCAGAACCGTGAGGCTAAATTACCTTCACAAATCTACATGGGGCCTCAATACTCTCTTCCTCAAGTAGGCATTTTTTTGATTTATACATTTTGTGAGTTAAAAATCGTAATTATTTCTCTCTTTAATCATGAAGTATTTACCTCAAAGTAATCAATCTTAAATATTATAGGGTTGGGAAATGTAAACAAAAATTTTGTAAGGATAAGAAAGGACTAACAAACTATGTGAGTATTTACATACTGACCTACTGAGTAGACCATTCAGCCAGCTGGAAAAGCTTAATGAAAGCATCAGCTTTCCTCTTTGGGAGGTGGAAAAGGAAAAGAAAAAAAGTTGATAATCCATTTGCTCCTTTCTAAGTTAATGAACGAAATAACGAATGCTGACCACTCTCAAATCTGCTGTCAGCTGCAGCTAAAAGGGAAAACTCTCCCACCCCCCCAGTTAATTCAGTCTGCATAAACTGGTCTGAATGATTCTACTCATCCTAAGAATCGAAGTATCTCTTTTTCTTTCCTCTCTTTGTTTCCTTTATTTCCTGTATTTGGTGGGCAAGAGCAAGTTACTGATTTAAACCTCAACTTGCTCTATATCTTTCTCTCTTACAATTTGTTACAAGTATGCGATTTCACTGCTGTATTGCCAAAGGAGCATTTCCCTCACTTCTCTGGGCAATTAAGAGGATTCCAGCTCTCTCTCTAAAGTTACCAGCGAACAGGAATTTCTATAATGCATGATTAAGTTCTTAAGTGGCAACATTACTTTCAGTGTAACTGCTGAGGAGCAGAATTTCAGGCCTGTTTTTATTAATTTTATTCATGGAAGCAGCTTTGCTCTGTTTGAAATTTTGACAAAGATTAAAATTATCTTTGATTTCCCCCAAAAAATGATCCTCATAAATTCTCTCCAATGACTACTACTCTCAGCACAGATCCCCCAAAAGTAAAATTCTCTAAATGTACATGCATTCTAAAATTCCGATGGAATATTTTATGATGCTGAGGAGGAATGTGTAATTTCTAATTTGGTTGCGAGGAGATTGGCAATATTTATGGGTTAATCAAAGCTGTTCTGACTCTTGATAATAAGTGTGAACTGTTCAGAACTTTTATTCATTTCTTCAGAGAAATTTGCTATGAAACTTTTAACTAACTGTAAAATAATAAGGGACTCAGATAAAGAAACTGAGACTAAACAGGAATCTGCCGATTATCTGTCATCAGGTAGCTATCAGAGTGGCAAACATGCGCTTTCATTTACGGGAAATGAAAACTTTCCCCGCATGAGCACTGTGGATCTGATAAAGGTTTTCAAAATCACAGCTAGGTTGATACTCACTTCAGGACTGTAGTGAAAAACTGCTCCATAAGGTTCCCATTGGTCTATTAAAAAAAGCAGCTTTCAAAACAAGCTTAGAAACATCCGCTACAGTCATGAGCAGACTCTTGGCAAAGTGTAGCAACAACAGTAAGAGACTTTGAAGTCAATCAGTTTTGCTATCACCAGCAGATACCCTGCAGTCAATGGAAATTACTACACAGAGAATTTGGGAGATATGAAGAAAACAGCTTTGCCAGAAGTGGATATAGGCAGCAGTGAAGAAAAGAACAACATTTTTAATAAGCATTAAAATGGTTAGAAGTGAAATCTTAGCAATAGATGTTACAAAAACAGTAAAAAGAAATAAACCAAACCTACATTAATACTTAAAGAATACTTCATGAAAGATGGATAGATTTTCATGGGCAAGCTTTGATATTTGACCTTAAACAAGTGTAAGCTGCACTGCAACTGGAGGAGCACTTCTGACTCGCACTCTACTGACTGCTTCATTCTTGCTTTGTGATTGGAGTCATTCAACACTGGCTTGCATTACACACAATTTATAATACCTACTGCTCTAGCTGTACTACCTCTACCCATTTGCTTCCTGGTAGTTTGATTTAAGTTGCAACTGTTGTGCAATATTGGCTGTTATTTTCCAGTGTTTAACAGTATAGATCCAAGCCAAGTTTTTGGTTTATGCTGGTCTTTGCAGATAGTCATTGTAACTAATTTTTTTATCAAATAAGCTTTCCTAGAATGTCCACGATACATTAATTTTCTTCAACCATATTACTATTCAATATTTATCCTACATTTCCTACACATTGCATTAATTCAGGAGACACTGACAAGCTTTTTAAAGGCAAGATTCTCAACATAAAGTATGGACAAAAATTAGAGCTCTTGTCAAAGATTTACAGGATCACTATTACACCACCTTCCCTGACATAATTCCCACTGGAAAATCTGGCATTTGCCTTGTTGTGATGCTGGACAGGTGTAATGGAGAATCATTATGCCCCATGGCAGTGGGACTCAGTGATCTTAAGGGTCTTTTCCAGCCTTAATGATTCTATGATTCTGTAAGTCCCATTTCCATACAATTTCTTTGCACATCATCTACTACTGACAGTGGTTAGAAATGGGATATTGAGTGATGGTTCCTTGTTCTGACTAAACTCATTTTGCATCTCAATTTCTTAGGTGAAGAGAACAGATTAGTAATTACTTTGAAGTCACACTAGGAATTTTGTTTTGTATGGACTAAGCAGACATTCTCTTTCTGTCCATGTATTTGTGCTATTTGCTCACTATCACTGCAGAGTTTTGATAGCGCTATAAAGTGCTCACAACTTTTAGCAGCATTTTTTCACAAGGGCTTATCACCACAGTCACTGTGGCCTCCTGGCCCTTGGTTTGTTCTTGGCCAGCTTCAAGATCTGGTAGAGCTGGTCATTCATTCCCCTGTAAAATATTCACCAAGCATGTCTTATGTGTCAATGAAGGAAAAAACCTGATCAGGTATGAGTTAGCTGTAAATGCTCTTCTCCTTCAGAGAACCCTTGCCTCTATCTCCTGTTAGCCATATGTGAACATTTCCTACAGTTTGCCTTGAAAGCTTGTGCCTTTCCCCATTCTGCTGTAATCAGAGTGTACTTTGAGCCAACTGCTGAAATGGATTTTGTAAGTCTCTAGGCCAAACCTTCCCATTTTTTGATCAATAGGTGTCAAGGAAAAACTGCTGGTTTGCATTATCAAACACCTCCCTTCTATACTACACCTTGTACCATCAAAATCTAATGGTAGATTACAACAGCAGCTTTTCAGGTCAGCAAGCTATATTTTCTCACAGACACTCTGTCTATAGATGCATGATTTTATCTTTGGTGTATATGTTTATGTAGAGATGAGTGCAAATATTTAACACATCTGGCTTTAAGCAATTCACCTGGGTTGCTTTTCTCCCCCCCCCCAAAAAAAAAAACTTAATAACATGAAGCTGTCAAAAATAACTTCAAATCCTGCAGATGTTAGATGCTTCCTTCCTGCTTCTCAGCATACTCAGAAGAAATATTACCTTACAGATGTGGCACGTTAAAAATAAAAAAAAAGGAGGCTATGACTATTTATTAGATTAGACTNTTAATAACATGCAGCTGTCAAAAATAACTTCAAATCCTGCAGATGTTAGATGCTTCCTTCCTGCTTCTCAGCATACTCAGAAGAAATATTACCTTACAGATGTGGCACGTTAAAAATAAAAAAAAAGGAGGCTATGACTATTTATTAGATTAGACTTACCTCCAAGTGCAAGAAAAGTGCTCTTCTCCCAGCTTTCATCCATCAGTGGGGCTTTTAGAACTGACATATGTAACAAGCATATGGCAGCCATAAAAGCAAAATCAGTATTCACAAATTAAAAAATAAAATAGAAAGCCAAAATAATTTTTTTCCACCTACAATAACCCTAAGATGAGCTATGAAGGAAGCACAGTTTTATCAAAACCATAAGGGAGACTAAAATGGATAATTTTGCTGGAGCATACAGATAAATACATAGCTAAAAATTAGTAAATACAGAGCATAGAGGCATCAATATGTCAGCAAGGATATGCACACTGGTGACAGAGTCAGAGACCATTATTAACAAAAAATGTCTTCATTATAAATTCATGTAGCATCACAGACAACAGTTCAATAACTTTTTCAATAGAGCCAGTAAGATTTTCAGCTTCCACAAAACTGCACAATTCCAGCTACTTCTGCTAAGGCAAGTGAGAGACATGCTACTCTCATTCTCTATGTTAAGAACAGGTTAAATTAGATTCCGTGCATTATTCCATTTTATTCTTTTATTGTTTTCTTTTACTCTCTTTAGAAGTCTTGCTTTTCATTCTATTCCCTTCCCTGCAACAAGTAAGAGAAAATTCTTCAGAGAAGAATGTGAACAAGATATGCAGGCAGTGCTTTTTTCTTTGCAGAAACCATTACAGCACAGCATCACAATTTCGTCAGTACAAACAACTTGAGCAGCACTGGATCTGGAACAAGAGCATTCAAAAGTCTATACTGATAAGCTGTCAAAAGATTATAGTCTTTCGTGAAACTTCCTTTAATTTAGAAAAGACCGCTTCCTTTACCAGGTTCACACAACATGGGATTTTCATACTGATGCATTCCCCTCTTACTGTCTTCCTGTAGTTCTCTGACTGACTACACTTTATTGTCTAAAAATACAATCCACTGACTTTTGCTTCTATTTCCCTGATTCCTTTTGGCCTTCTGTGGAGCTTTTTGACTCTAGCAAATCTGAGGACTTTCACTGTATGTTAAAACAGAAGCAGCCCAATGTCTAATGTCATGGGATGCTACTCCAAGGAACAGGACTGTATGCTTGCTTATGCACATTAGCTATAGAATAAATTCTTTTAACAGACAAAAAAGAGAGATACATGATATAAAGTTTACTATCTGACCTGGAAAAGGTTTCCTTCTGGGATCAGAGTTTGAGTTCCAGGCTAGTTATATTCTGGCCAAATTGATTTTCCCACCCTTTCAGAACTGAACTCTGTTCCTCATTATATGGGTGTAAATCTGCAGCAAAAACTTTGAACTTCCAATGACTAATTCTAGATTTATGCCAGAGTAATTGAGAGCAGAATGTAGCCTCTTGGTTTCTCATAAATATTATGCTGTTTAAGATTTCTATCCTCCAACACACTTGAGAATATTCCAGTACTTTACCCTAACCCTCTTTTTTTTCCTTTAGTCTCTCCTACCATTCAATATAATAAATTGTGGAATTATCAACAAAATTCAGATTTGGAAATATTGCACTTTCAAATCTAGGGAAAATGCAACTATTAAGAATGTAAATAAGAAAAGAAGACTTTTTATCTTTAGAAACAGTATAGAAGAAGCATTTTTTCAGGGCTTACACAGGCAGCAGGCATGATTGTCTAGCTCTTTTCCATGCCTGCAGAATTTTTTATTATTTTATTAATTTCTAGACTTATGTGAGTGTGATTAGCAGAGAGCTTAAACATTCTCTAAATCAGAATTTTAAAAATTGTTATACAACTATTTTGAAATTAAACTCATTGCAAATTAAAATAATTTCAATAAAGTACAGCATTAGGGAAGTATAGCAGAGGAAAGAATAACTTATTCTTTGTCTTGTACTCCAACAATTTGTTAGATTTTACACTGTATGAATTCTTCCTATGTTATAACCTTTGTTTAAAAAAATATCCCAGTAGGTTTTATTTGAAACATTTTTTCATATAAATCCACACTTTGCTTGCTTTCCATAGAAGCCAGCAGGGTGGCAGAGATATGCCTGTCCATGCTGGTGACTGCTACCAACCCTGTTTGTTCATGTTACACCAAAGTACCTGGAGCTCAGAAATTTCTGCATTGCTCAACTGAGACAAGAACTGCTTTTCTTTGATCTGGGATTTCAGGAGCCCCACACTTTCCTCCTGCTCAGAGAAAAGTCAGTTAGTTTCAATTTAAAAAAAAATAAAACATGTAACAGGAGACTTTCCCAGTAGGAAACAGAGTTAGTGAGACAAAGCTTTGCACTATACCTTTTGGAACATACCCTCAGCTGAGTGTGAATATCCCCAGTCATTTCAGTCTTCAGCTTTGGTCACCTCAATTTCTCACTAATTACATCTGCTTTTACATAGTAGGAATTAAACCAAAAACTTACTAATTATTCCTATAAATCAGCTTCAAACTAGTCTGTTGAAAGGGCAGAATTTTAGAGGACTCAGATCTCATTGATTTCAATGAAAAGGGAAAACCCAAGCCTAATTGCAGTGGTCTTGGGGAAACCAAGAACCAAGCCAAATTTCCACAAAAATCTTTCCACAGAGAGAAATCTTTCCACCAACCTCAGTGGCCATATGTGCTCAATAGTTCTCACCCATGGACTCAGAAACTGGGATTATATTATTCATTTATGTAGATCAGTTCAATGAAAATGCAGAAATTAGCAAGGATAGTAGAAACTTCAGGACTATTATGAGATATGCTTAAATTGGCAGGTATATTCGGTATCACTTCTATGAACTCTGAAATAAACTTGGCTTAAACAGAAGCCCTTCTGATCTGATTTAAAAAAAAAATCAAGGTTATTTTTTAAAAATAATTTATTCAAATTCTATATTAGCAGCCAAGTTGAAGCTAAAACTCATCAGTGGATGGAAAAATATAATTTGAATGGCAGTGGAGATTGTAAAGCTGATACCTGTTGTCCAGAAGTAAATCTGTGAATGTTGTTTGAAAGTGCCAGCCTGAGAAATCAGGAAAGGATTTAGGGTTTAAAATCTGAAAGGTGCAGATGCTTTTTAAAATTACTTTGGATCAATATATACACGTTGGTTTGCTCTTTTTCTGACTGTTGTTGATTTTGCCATGAAAGTTACAATATGAGCAAAACTACTATTACTAAACATCTACCAACTTCCAACTTGCCCCAGAGTTTTGGCACTAAAGATAGGAGTCCTGGAATCCTCGTGAAGTCTGTTAGGTACGTTCTTTTAGCTGCTCTTTTTCTATAGATAAGACTATGCTAAAAAACAATGGAAAGCAGTAGCAAATCCAAATGTTCTTTTTCTGTGTATTGGTTTGGGACCCCAAGAGTGGTACAGAGAACAAAAAAGAGCCTGTCCTCCCCTAGGGAACAATAGGGGTGAGAGACATCTAGATTTTGCTAGTGACTCTTCGCCACTGCCCAATTTACCAGTCTGTTAGAAGACATCTGGACTATGAAACAAGAGAAGACCACTAAGTCATTACAGCTATGATGCAAAGAAAATGAATTTGAGTGATTATGATCTTTTGGCAATGCAATGCAGACATATCAGAACAGATGAATACTCAGAAAAAAGCATCTGCAGGAAAAGCAAGATGGTAGGTTATCTGTCTATCCATCCATCCATCCAAGTCAAAAATGTCATCAAATTCTGACCATTCATTATTTACTTGATCATTTTATTAATAGGCCTATGTATGGAAAAAAGAAACAGTTCTCCTGTATTCTTATGTTTATAGTAAGGGCATTTATGAGTCATGACTTGGATTCTACAATAGTTTCATTATTACCCATTCTACTGTCCTTCAGCTGATGGATGTAGGAAAAAATCCAGATTATTATGCATAGCCCATGACTACATTTCAGTTAAAAATCCTATTACTTAAACTGCCTTCTAATCCTTCTAAAGCCCTTAATTATATAGATTTGAAAACATAACCTATAACTATTATGTGCCCAGATTGAAATTAATACTTACTTTTCTTTCTCCTTTAAAAAATTCTTTACTTGCCATAATTTTTTTACTTTAAAGATTCTATACTAAATCCAAAGATACATTAATGTGAAGTTCATAAGTAGAGAACTGAAAGTGATCATGTATTTTTTCTCTGCTTATAGCACTATTTATTTTGAAACCATCAGCATATCTATAGAATTCATTAGATGTGTGCATAAATTACAGCATTTAATGAGCTATTTTAAATTTCCTTTCTTACAGTAAGTCAAAGATCACGAGGTATAGATTAAAATACATGAGTTCAATTACATCGAAATAAACTAAGGCATACAAGAAGCCTTCAGCTGTACACCAGAAACAACGGATGTAAATTGGAAGGGGGTAGATTTAGACTTGACATAAGAAAAAAATTCTTTACAGTGAGGGTGGTGAAACACTGGAACAGCTTGCCCAGAGAGGTTGTGGATGCCCCCTCTCTGGAGGTGTTCAAGACCAGGCTGGACAAGGCACTGAGCAGTCTGATCTAGCGGGAGGTGTCCCTGCCTATGGCAGGGGGGTTGGAACTCAATGATCTTTAAGGTCCCATCCAACCTGAACTATTCTATGATTCCTAAGGGTTTGATCCTCCCAGCTCTGCCCCATACTTCTCATTGCCTTCAGGAGGATTTCCCTCATCAGATGCAGGCTATAAAGAATATTCATTTTAAGCCACTAAGTGGAATCTGCAAGTTAAAGGTGGTGGGATTTGCACAGATATAGGACAGTAGTTGGCTCTGAGGTTTTCACTAATTTGTTCAATCTCCTTTGAAGCACAAAAGCAGGAAGGGAAACTGCATGAAATATTAAATCATCCCACATTCCTAAGAAAGGTCTGAAACAATTAAAAACTACTGCTACTACAGTGAATATATACGTTTGTTGTTTCTCCAGGATTGCCAGATAAACTGTCATAGGCGGAATGAACTTTCCACTTAGAAATGTACATGTTTGGTTGTTAGCCACTGGGCAATCCATTACATATTGAAGACTTAATAAATAACTGTAAAAGTGTGGGATGATGTATTTCAGGTGATGGTGATTTAATTGAGAAATTAAATAAGATATTCATCTAACTATGAACCCATGGAACCATCATAATTTTAAATTTGGAGTGAGACTTGACAAAGGGAAGTTGTAAAAAAGCATGAGAAACATGGCAACAAATAAAAACTAGATAAAAATCTACATTTCAGCATGAAATCTATCATTAGCATATTAAACCTTCTTTACTTTAGAAGTATTTTTATGCATCCTTTTTGGCTGAAAACTATTTTCAAAGTGACCTATTTAAATTTCATTTTAAATCAGGCCATGATCAATTTCCATCATTAATTACAGTAAAAAATACTGAGAAATCTTCACCACATTTCTTTTAAATATTTAACTCTTAAATTCTGAAGTTGTTTCACCTCAAAATATTACAGATGTTTTACTTTAGGATGTAAAAAGAAAAAAGCATTTAAAACATACTAGATCAAACAAAAATATTTTTCTCTCTCTAAAAACATTTAAAAATTTTAAAATAGATTTGCACAGCTGTAGGGCAGAAGAACAGCTGATGTTGGCAACCAGCTGCTGTGCAACATATTTCACAAGTGAATCCTAATTGTCTCTCTTGAAACTTGTGCTCCCCCGTCTGTCTGTTGTATCTGTTACAGAGAGGAACATGTCTCTATCAAATTATGAACTACGTTTTGTATCATGTTAGAACACATGCCTGAACTTGCCCAAAGTAAACCTATTGAATTACCTCAAAGACAGCTGCCCTTCCTGCAAAAGTTGCTTGATATCTTAGTGGAAGAAGAACATTGAAAAAACATCGAGGATGCAGTTTCAAGCCTGCCTACTTCCTCCAACTGTTAGACTGACATTAACTCAGGGAACAGTCATTTAATTTTTAATTGGGAGACAGTAGGACTGGGGACACAAGTGAAAGGAGCAAGGGAGCATTTGAGAAGACCGGCACAAGTCTCAGTTACAAACTGGTATGTACTGAGAGAGTAATCATCACTCTGAGGAGTAATAGAATTAAATGAGTCGAAGGGGATTTTGCCTACAGTAAGACATACAAAAGCAGGGATTCTTCTCATGCAGCTTTATAGATGTAAATCTGAGAAAACCAGACCCAGCTGCAATTATGCTCAACAGAGAGAAAGTAGAGGCTGGTTCACAAATGAGACCATTCAACCTCCTGAGATGCTTATTCCCTTCCACTGATGACACTGAGTGTTTCCCTTAGATATGACTGGATTTCAGAAACTAGATGTTAAGGTTTCAAGTTACAAAGAATGCCACAGAATTAAACTGAATTAAACTGTTGATACCTTTGTACTCCTGCCCCAGACATCATTCCCACTTTGACCTCACAGCTCTCTGCCCTTTTGCAGTGTCAGTCCTGTTTATGAGCAGATCCATTTTTAAACAAAAATAAGCTTTCTATTACAAAGATTCTTATTTTTAAATTGTTTAAAATGTTTATGGGTTTTTTGCCTAATCTGACTCCAACACAGCTCATAACTTTTTGTTGAAGAATGGAAGATGTGCCTCTGGCACACATCCTTGTAGAAGACAGAACTGGAGTGGAACCAGTCACAACCAGGACAAATCCTAAGACCTGCATTCTGCCTAAAAAAATCTCCATCCCACTGGGATTTTGGTGAACTTTTATTTTTTTTGTTTTAATTATCCATGTTGAAACCAAATGTATGACTACTCCTAGGGCAGTGCATTTCTAAACATTAGAAGGCATCTATTTCTTTCCCCTCTCCACCCCCCTCTTATTTTTCATTTGCGGGAATTAGCAAAAGAGGAAAGACTGACAGTATACTCTGAGTCAATCTGAAGTTAATCTCAGCCTCGGTAACATGACCTTTGTGTTGCATTCCTATCATTTAACGTAACCTGAATATTGGTGCCATGGACAGGGGCATGCTTCATCACTAATCATCAAAGATGTGATCTGAGATTGCACACCAGTCCCAGATGTACAGATGATAACTATGTTCCATGCAAAGTGATCTGAGATGGGAGCAATTGGTCCCACTTTCCACAGATAGGGGATCCCGTGCATACATTTGGACAGAAAGTTCTTAAGATAAATAGCTGATATTAGACCTCTCTAAATTGACAGCTCAATCAGTTTAAATTAGTGGACAGTTCTGAGCCACATTCTGGACAATTTGTAATGCCACAGTCTTCAACATACTCCATAATCAAACTAAGAATCAGAGCACAATATAAATATCAAAGGCCAGCACTGAACAGAACTGGCTTTGCTGTAACCTCTGTGATAATCTGAGATCTACAGTTCTGTGCCAGGTAGCTCAAAGAGACAGATTTCACCTAACAACAATACTAAGCCCAAACAGCAATATTCTTCACTGTCTATATGGGACCATTCAAGCGGTGAATATTATTAGGAATATGAGTAGTGAGATAAGAGAATTGCATTATTGTAAAAGTCCTATGGAGAAAAATTTAGTCTCATAGAGTGTAAAATCTGCCTCAAGTCTCAACAAGTTTTGTACTTACCCACAGATAAGTACATAGCTTTTGTCAAGTAAATTATTGGTCCCAGTGCAGCTCAAGTTATATCCCCATAACATATTCCCACCTTTTTGATGACTAACAATTTTATGTGTGACACAAGACACAGACATGAAATAGAGATCAGATCAGTTCTTGTCTTCATTCATATGGAATTTTCTCCCAGGTGCAATTCAATTCCAATCCAACCCTTAATGACTTTAAACATCTCCTGTTAGCCACATAGTAACAATATATGCAACATCCAAAATTCTTTTTCAGAATTTCAAGCACTAATAAGATAGCAAAAGGAAACCTGATAGCAACAGCTATTTGCTTCTCAACAATCTGTCAAATCCTTAAGGTACTTCAGGTCCTGAGTATGAAATCAGGATTATTTAAAATATATATATCTGAAGGACACTGGGTTCCAGGAGAACTTCAATTAAAGCACTTCTGAAGGTATTTAAATATATCTAAAAATCAGGTTTATTTTCTTTTTAAATGTTAGCAATAACTTCGGAAAAAATTAAGTCAGTCAAATGACTGTTCTTGTGGTTAAGCTTTAGTCATTTAATATTTTCTGTCCACATACCACTCCTTATAAGCATTCGCCTATATAGGCATATAGGATGATACTACAAAGCTTCTTAACACACATTTATCCTACAGTGTTGCTGCTTATAGATGGTCCTTACAGCACATTTTGGCTCAAAAACACAAACTCACTCTTAATTTTCTCTCTTTGATTTATTTTCTGCCCAGAGGATACAAGAGCTCCAAGAATGTCAACCCAGAAGTAGCTCAGCTTTCTAGAACTGCAGTTCTTATGACCTCAGCTGGCTTGACATGAGTGGTGGCATCAACCTGCTGATATGACATGTGCATTATTGTCTAGCTAAAGTATTGAAATTACTTTCTCTAGCTAGAAGGATGGTTCCATTTCCTCTCACTCCCTGTATTTAAGGACCACAGGACTGTGTGTAGCTTTAACTGAAATGTTCATTGATTTAAAAATGAAACTGGGTATACATTAAGGGCTTTAGGGAAATTTCCCGCTTAACCCAAGTATAAGTTGAATACCACTGATAGTAATAACATAAGGGATATCAGTGCTGTTAGATACTAGTCTGGTTACCATCATAAAAATGCCATAAATGTGCCTAAGGACTCTCCAGAGGGTATCTGATCTACCTCCAAGTATGGAGGTAAATTAAGTACGTGGGCCTTATCATTTCTCCACTATCTCCCAAAGATTAGTCAGTTTTGCAAAGAAACGTATTTCAGAACTTCACCTTCAAAACATTTAGAAAACTTCACCAGCACCCTGTGTTTTGGAACCATCATGTGTTCTGGCTCAAGAGAGGTTTGTATGACAAGGGATTCCGTGCCTTTGGCAGCAGGAAGCATTAGAGTTATTGCTCTTATAACTTGGGAAGTTGCCTTAAAATCTGTCTTGTAGGGAACAGCTCAGTAACTTTAGTCAAATTTCATTCTATCTCTGATCGTATTTTTGAAAAGTCTAAATCCTCAGCTACTGATTTTATCACATCTCACACTATTTTTTTCCACAGGATTTCAGGTCAGAATGGGAATAAAACCTCAGTACTATTCACCACTTGCTTTGTTATAAAGTGCTACTATAGCCATTACTTCAACAAATAATTTATCAATATATAGGGAAGGCATAAACACCAAAAAAATTTAACATAATTAAGCAAAATACAGTCCAAAGACAAGCATTTTTAAATATGTATACATTTCAAGATCTAACTCCCTGATTCTGTAAATATTTATATATACGTATGTTTTTATAATCTAAGCAGCAAGCTTAAGTAAAATTAATTTATTCATGTATTTTTGAGTGCTCTTACAATTCCCTTTGAATTTCTCCTGCAGTATCATGTCAAAGAAAAAAGTATAAATTATTGAGCCTACTACTTTGAGATTCAGTGATGTACAGTCTCTTCAATAAAATTATTAAAATTATTAAATAACAGCACATGTGACTTACCCATTGGTTTAAAATGTAAGGAGCTCAGAGCCTTGGTTAATACTTTAAAGTAATTAAAGAAATAGAATTACTTTATCGGTAGCCCAGACAGCTTATAGTTAAAACATTTGCCAGCCTTAGTAGTTCAAATAAATCTACTGATTTCACACAAGATAGATCTTGCTCTCAGTGTACCCAGTAGCTCTTGGCAGGACTGAGCATAAAGGGAATTATCAGTTTATAACTTTTTTTAAAGTAAGAAAAGATAAAGAACCTTTCTCTTTCCTTATTTTGGAGGAACAGGCATTGCAAAATGTGGACAGAAGGTACATCTAAACAAGGAGCCCCTGGGAGCAACTCTGAGCTGCCATATCCACTATCACACCACAGAGCTTCATGCTTTCCTAGGCTCTAGTAAACTTTCCACTTCTCTCTTCTGCTTTCCTACCTCAGGATGCACCTCAAGCTATTACCATCTCCAGACAAATCATAGCAGCAGGATCCTGCAAAACAGCAGGATATTCATCACACATCACATATTCATCACACATAGGTTAGGATGATACCTAAAATGTAGACTGTTGGCACCAAAGTCATATTTTTACCATTTCTGTAATGGTCAGCCAGCTGAGAGTCTGTCATTCCAGTTACAGACAATCAAGGAGCAAAGCATTTGAGTTTATCTACACATCAAGCATAGATGCAATACAGCTGGCAAACTTGAAGGCTAATCTGACCATCATCCAGTAACACAGGATTCCTCAGCCCATTCTAATAAGCACCAAAGTTGATCCACACCAGCTTCCTGTGCAATCAGATTGACTGGGTTTTTTTGGCTGCATTTCCTCTAATATTTCAAACTAAACAACCTTGGCTTGCAGGTAAGAAGCTAGTTGTGTTTCTTTAACCTATATTTCAGCAAGACATTGGAAGTATGTATGTTTCTGTATGTAGTTTGGTTTCATTTCTACTTTGAAAAAATTTTCTCCAATGATTGTTCAGTGTTGGTTTTCCTCTCACATAACTCTTGGGCAATTTAGTCTTGATTGTGTCCATGCAATTACACACAGGAGCTTCCGTGTACTGTACATTTTGAGCACCGATTAGGACTAGTTAGAAAAAATAATTACTAAAAACACATGCTTTTAAGATTGGTAGTAGAATGTTTACTCAAAGAAATACTAAATATGAATACAAGCTTTTATCTGCTATATGTCAGTTCATAGGTAGGTGTGAAATCTGTGAAGATCTATGCCTTAAACTTAAAAAATAGTCACTGCAATTTCAACAAATGGTTGATAGCCCTGTGTCTTTGTATTGTTTCAGAAACACAGAGTAACTGCTTAAAGAAATAGTCTTAATCTTAAAAGAGTAAATGAGATATCTATGGATGAGCACCAGTATTTCAAGAGTAAGAAACACATCTGACACAGACCACTAAATTTCAAAACCTTTGTACAGATTTTTGGTTGGGTATTTTTTAGTACACATCCGAAAACTCAGATATATATACATGACTTTTTTTTGCAGGTGAAAACAGCAGGAAAAGCTGAGCAGCTGCGGTGCAAGAATCTGTTCAACCAATTTGTAAATGCAAAGGTAATATTTTGAAAGAAGAAAGATTAGAAAACAAGGCTTTAAAGAAAGGACAGAGGTGTAGTTTGTAGTTCATTCCAAGAATGAATGTTTTTTAAACTCTGCATTTTATTATTTTTTCATATACAACATCTTGGACACCAGATACACTACAAACTCATGTACATGCATCTGGTGTCATGAAATTATTATAGAACATATTATTGAGTTTCAACTGAAAACTGTATAAAGTCATTTTAAAAGAGGAAAATTAACTCTAAAGGCTTATATGAAGCAATAAAAGATAACTACAGGTCAAAGACAGTCAGAAACTTTATAGAAAACATGGTAAACAGACATGTAGAAAAAGGCACCAGAGGCCTAGAGAGAGCTCTGCAGCAGGAAGGAAGTAAAAACACTGCTAACACCTCTGTTATTATTACAGGATATCCCATTTAATCATATCCCTTGTCACAAGATGCTTTTCTGAAGAGCACTGAAAATGAAAATTTACTTATATTATACAAAGGCTCAGTTTTACTAGACTGTACCTCTAATGTTTTGGCAAGTTGTAAATGATGATAAGTCTACGACAGCTTTGGGAAGTATCCAGGCTCAAAAGCCACACAAAAGCTAAAGATGACTTCTAACTTTGCACTCTGTTCTACTATTATTTCATAAATTCCATTTCAGTTCAAATGGGCTAGATTTTTCAAGCTCCCATTCTACAATTCTCATGGAGACTCTGCCAGGCCCATTGCCATCCCCGTAGCACTGCTGATCATCTTGCTTCAAGGGCAGTTCTTTCTACAATGTCCTCCCCTGACATTTCAGAGAGAAAATTTAGCTGAAACCTTTGACAGATTTCAGAGTAATTATCCATTCTCTTGTGAAGATAGCATTTGTAGTGTCTAAGGAACTCCTAAATTAGGCAATCGGATTTTGAGAATTTAAAAACTTAATGAAAAATCAGACATCCACTAAAATGACCCACAATCATTACTACAATACATATTTAAGATTTTCAGACATTTTAAAACCTGGTTTAAATAGTTTCACAATTTAATGGTTTTAAAACAGTAAAGGTGACAAGCCAATAATAATAATTAGCAAATCAGTTTTTGCTAGACTAGAACATAAGGAACCCAAGTTAAGACAAATAAAAGAATCAAACCAAGTCCATGCCTGTCATCCAGCAAAACTGATCTGTAATTCACATGAAAAAAGCTACAAAACTGTGTTTTTGCTATAAAATGGGACTGAACATTTCAACCCAATTTGAGCAACAGAGTCTAAGGAGAAAGAAAAGAACTCAGAGCAAAGTAACTTTGAGTTGGATTTATTTTATTACATAAGCAAAAGAACGTAACACATTCAGACTCAAAAGAGCAAAAAAATCAGTCATAAGAAAGAAGGGAAAAGAAATTTCACCCCTACTTTAAACTGTAAATTGATACAAAGCCATTGTATCTACTTATAATTGTTTTCAAAATGTTACCTGGGCAAAGGAATTACCCAGTTCCAGAAAGCTTTGTTAAAATGTGCCCATGCGGGATTCAGGCTTTTGGACTACCCTACCACATTTTCTCTGAAGGAATGTTCTGTCTTTATAAACATGGCAGCAGCAGGCTTAAAAACTGCTGGGTTTCATTTCAAGGGTTTCCAGCAGAAGACAAAATGACCTCCTTGCTTATCTCATTCAGGATGTTTGTATTTTTCCAAAAGCCTATAAGTGTCCAAATAGCTAACACTTTTAATTTTTTTCTGTTATGTGCCAAACCTTGCTAAAGACCACTTGGCATCCTTTCAGAACCATTATTAACACAAAGAGTAACATGGGGTCACCTGCTTCCAGATTACTGAGATTTTTCTCTTCTGCATTTATGTTACTTAGACAGGAAGGGAAGTAGAAGCTCTAAGAATCTATTTGCTTCTAAATAGGACATGGGACAAACACTAGAACTTATCACTGTAACATAAACGAAAAAAATAAAGGGAAATTTCTTTCAAGACAACAGAACTATCATGTCATTATAAAATATAAAAAGAACACATACATTGTCGGCAGCAAGATTTAGAGAAGCAAAGCAATGGACTGTCTGAAATGCATTGTTTAAACTTCAGGAATTAGTCCAAAACAAATACCACTGATTTGGTGCTTGTATATGTTCCAGCTGGGTTTAAAAATGACAGAATTTCACCAGATATCATTCACCGCCTTCTGTCCTTTGGCAACATCTTATGAACACCGGCAGTGCACAGAATTGAGACTGCCATTCTAGTGAAGAAGAATGAAAGCAAGGCAAGATTTATTTCTCTGAAGGAGATACTTACATGGATACTTGGAAAATTTATGAATGAGAATAGTTAGGTAATCCTTGTCTGCTTTAAAAGAGAAACTTCAGGGTATGCAAACACAAGGAAACTGCTATGTGACTTCTACTACGATCAAACAGGCAAAGCAGTTTTATAAAAGAGAAGATATGGAAAATCCCTAGGAAATAAGAGATCAAAGCAAAACAAATCTCAAAAATAGGCCAGTTTTTCCTGGTATAAAACTTGATCACCAAAGTGCCATTTCTAACATATAATGAACCTAGGAAAACTACTTTTTTTCTTAATGTCATTATTTTTGCTACTCCTAATTAAATACTTTGAACAGATAGATTTTATTTTTATTAGCATGGGAAGAAAAGAAGGAGAGGGGGGTTCTCTTCCTATTTTATGAATGCTGTAATCAGATTAATCCACATAGAGGAAATGTACCCTTTTCCCTAGGCCAGACTTACCACAACATAACTGAGTTAAATGAGCTCCTGCAAGTATCACACAAACTTTTCTGTGGACAGTTGTACTGCAAAATAGGAAGAAGATACAGGAGGGCTGAAAGGTGAAACTCTACTACAAATTAGATGCATATTTCTTAATTGTCAGAATAATTAAACAATAAAGCAGTGTAACATTCAACACAAAAATCAGTACTGTTGTGACTCCTTTGCTACTGGAAATTTTTTAGTTAACAGTAAATCTTTTCCTAAGAAATCAGTTCAACTACAATTACTGGAGACTGACACAGAAATCAAATACTCGCAAAGTATTCACACCATCTAGTAAATCAGAAAACCTCAGTTTCAGAAGGGAAACAACTATAAAGCTAGTGATCAAATCTAAATATAAAGGTGAGAGACTGAGAGAGAGGTATGCATGCAGCATATTTCTCAGGCAGAGACAACCCTGCAGATCTGAACCCAAATACAGCCTCTACTGTATTCTAACAGTAAGAGAAAAAAGCAGTTGATACAACATGTGTAGATATGAGCTACTGACTGAAATAATTTCCCGAACTACCATAGAATGGAAATAAAGACAGGAGTTCCTACCCTCAAAAATATCTTTTCTGCTCTTAATCCTACAAACAGCCTGAACTGTTTACTTCTCAGCCTAAATGACTGGAGGAAAATAGGAAAAGAACAGAACATTCATCCCCAGCTTTGAACACAGAATTGTGATCCAGGGGATGACTGCTTCTGTTTTAATGAGATTTTTTAGTATTTCTAGCATGACTAGAGCTGCCACTGGGCTGACTTCCATCCCAGAACTCATTGGGAGTTTTATCAGCTGATGGCAAGACCAAGATGCCCATGCATGGCAGATACTAGTCTGAGAAGACTGTTTTTTCTAAATGTCAAAGATAGATACCATATAAGTGGTATTTGCATATCTCTCTATGACTCTCCATTAATCTAAAATAACACACATATCACCCAAAAAAAATGTAAAAAAATGTAAAAAAAGATGTAATGGTTTTACACAGATATTTAACATCAAGTTTGCAGAGAAAGTGGGAAGGAGATAACTTGTTTTTCAAGTGAACAGAGTAAGATTGCGTTTCTTGTGTCATACAATAAGAAAGGGGAGTTTGGGCAGAAATAACATCCCTGTACTGAACTATTGCAAAAGCTCTATGCAATCGCTGTTCCTCAGTGATCTTCTTAGCTTCTATTCATCCACATTATATTTAATGTGGATCATGCAGTGAGTAAAAGCCTTTCTTACAAGCTTGTCCCTGACTGGGGCTGAAATCTTGCCTTTTTCTTCAGCTGTATCGTCTGTTACAATAAAAAATATCACAATTCCTTACAAACCCGAAGCCCTCCTTTCATCAGGGGAAGCTGAAATAACTATGGCTGAAAGGCAAACGTTGAATGCAGAAGGCTGAAAAAAACCAAGTGTTGGGCATTTAACATCTTGATGAGATCTCATGGAAAAAAAAAGCTGAAAAGCATCAAGGCTGCAGATGTCAGTTAGAGTAGAAGCAAAAGGAAAAAAAATGAAAGCTATAACAAATGAAAATATGTTAAAAAGGAACTTGAGCTGACACTTGACTCTCCACTCTAATACAGCTGACCCCAGTTCCTGTATGCTTTGAGCTGGTTGCAGTCTGGCCCCAGGCAACTCAAGGGTAAGTGTGCTGACAGAAGAATGAAGGCCTCTTGATGATACCTTCTCCTCCTCCAAATGCATTTGAAGGACATGATATTCTTAGTACAGATTGAGACAGAAGGCCACCAAGGCCTGTTAACCCAGCAGCACCAGGATATATTGCATATTAACAGCACTGTTTCAGATGCTTTTCTTGGACCCAAGCCACACACATATTAAAATGTGTGAAAAATATGATGTGTAATCATATTTTGTGGCAAATCTGTGGCAAATTCATCCTCCTGCAAGCTGTACAGGGAGGGACTCAATCCTCATCTGGTACAAACCTCTTTGCTCCCCCTTGTTAATGGTATGAGGTTGATTCATAAGAGTGGAGCACCTCCCCACAACCTCCAAAGGAGTCCAAGTCCCACTAGGTTACCCTGTACAATTGAAGGAAGAAGAGACAAACACCAGGAATACCATTACAGCCTGTGTCTGTAGGCTTTCTTTAGAGAGCGATTATAATAACATATAAAAGGAGACATTCCTCTATATCCTATGGAGTTTACTAGAAAAACTACATTAGGCTATCGACAGATCCTTTGGAGATTCCTGTGAAATACTGAGGGCTGAGAAACACCACCATTATGGCACTAAACGGGTCACTAGCTGAGCAAATGTTGTCCCTAGTGATGGCTCCAGCTGCTAATCACATCAAATCTGGCAGGTTTATCTTATGTTTTCTGAAAAAGGTTGTGCATTTACAGTCTTATGAGAGGTAGCTCACAGGTTTTTTTAAGAGATGAATGAGATGGGAGTGGTGGGAAAAGGAAGGAAAGATAATTGACACTGAGATTACTCATGAGTTTATGCAATAATACAACTTTTGTTGACCTAGTGTGAAACCAAATGTCTCAGCAGCAACATTCTACTCTGGTAGGCAGCACGCTTCTAAATTTGGCTTGTATTTATCTGAGAAATTTATTCGCAATACTAATTTATATAAGGTCATCAAAGGAAAATGAAGCCATGTATGAACACAATGAAGAACAGATTATCAGTGTCACTGACGAATAACTACTCCAATTCATATATTATGCTGCTGAGCCACCATCAAGGCACAGCTGGCCCATGGCACAGAGGCCACCTGAGTTACAGACTTAGAAGAGCTTTCATTTAAAGTTCCTACATACAGTGGTTTACAACTTACCTAGGAACATTGACAGATAGATTGCTATGGTTGGGTAAGGTAGCACCTTCAGAAACATTACTCTGTGTCATTAAGCTGGCCATCACAGGAGCCTGAAAACCACACAGACAGCAAAGAGCTACTGTTTCAAAATACCATGGTTTAAAATACCTGCAATTTGAAATGTAATGGGTTGCTTCACATGCATCAGAGACAATGTCTCAGCTGCAAAGTTACTGTAAGAGGTATCACAGAGTACACTAAGATGGAATAAAAGTGTGCAAAAAGCATCCATTACAAGACTGCAGCTGCACTTTATTATTACCTACCTGTGACAGCCCGATGCTCAAAGTTCATTACTTTTTCATGGCCACTTTAAACCATGAAGGAGTCAGAGGACAAGTGTGTGTTTCGTACCAACATGAAGACATTTTATAAATTATTTGCAATGTACAGAAAGAAAGCAAAGGATTTACCCTACCTTTTGCATTGAAAAATTTCTTAATACCACAAAAGGTCTTCCTGAATACAGTTCCCCTGAAAAACAGCTGTTTGCATGTATGGTATCCTCACAGGATAAAAATAACTTGCTTTGAAAAAACACTTGAGGCAAGGTTTACCCTTGCTTAGATAAATGTTTACAGTAAGACTTCTAACTTCCATAAAGTCAAGATGCTTTTCAATACTTAAAAAAAGAGATGCATTGGGGTTGTTCAGCCTGGAGAAGAGAAGGCTCAGAGGGGACCTCATAGTAACTTCTCAGTACCTGAGGGGGTCCTACAGAAAGGCAGGGGAAGGAATTTTTAACATAATATCGGATGGGAGGACTAGAAACAATGGATATAAATTAGAGGGGGATAGATTTAGACTAGACCTAAGAAAGAAATTCTTTACAGTGAGGGTGGTGAAATACTGGAACAGGTTGCCCAGAGAGGTTGTGGATGCCCCCTCTCTGGAGGTGTTCAAGACTAGGCTGGACAGGGCACTGAGCAGCCTGGTCTAGTGGGAGGTGTCCCTGCCTATGGCAGGGGGGTTGGAACTCGATGATCTTTAAGGTCCCTTCCAACCCAAACTATTCTATGATTCTATGATTCTATGTAGTATTACTCTTTAAAATTACAGACCTGATCTTCAGAGTTCAGCAGTAAGATTGCTTGCATATGTAGAGAACAAGATCACTTTAATATTATATTATTTTTTTCCAATGCAATCTGCACAAATCATAGAATCAAGACTTGTGTACTTCTTATGTCTCACTTAAGTCCCATGTTAGGAATACGAGTTCATAAATCCATGCTGTCACACATATTTCATAGGCTCTATAGGCTACGTGTTTCCCCTCTCCAAGTGTGTGAATTTCTGACTTTCTCGCACTACCCTGATCCTGATGGAAAAACAGTAAATAACTGATCCTCTTCAATTTGAACCACCATAGTTATGTCCCTGATTTTCCATAAGTACGTGCACAAGTTTCAGCCACTTAGGAGAATCTATTACTACTTTATTGTTTTTCAATTTTCTCATAATCAGAGCCTTCAAATCCTGAACCACTTTAAATTTTTTTTTTTTCATTTTAGCCTTCTGGGCTTCCTAGTTCTTCTATGAAGACAAATTAGACCAATTTCAATATTGTAGAATGAAAATACAATGAATGTTTCTATTTTAGAATTCATGCAGAAGTTTACTTATGTTACAAAAATACCTCTTTTTCCACTATTTTCCTATTGAAGTGCAAAATTCATGGATCTGCCAAAATTTTTTCAGTTGGCAGCACTCTGTCCAAGTGCCTTCCAGAGGGTATATTCCCCAAAATGTTAAGGTCCCATGGAACACTGCAGCTTAGATAATTAAGGAAAGTATTCTGCAACTAAATGGAATGAAAATATTCTTGCTTTCTCTGGTTCAGTTCTAGTGAGACAAGCCAAATAAATTCAATTGTTAAAACTCACATCAAGATTAAAATATAATTCTGAATATTCATTTAGTACTCAACAAGTTTTTTGCTTCAGTCTTCACTGGCACCCTCTCTCACTACACTTGCTGGGTGGCTGGACTGCAGGACTGCAGGATTAGGGGAGCAAAGTCCCTCCCACAGACAGAAATAAGTCTATGGGGCATGACAAGATGAACCCTTGAGTCCTGAGGAAATTGGCTGATGTAGATGCCAAGCTACTCTCTATGATATTTGAGAAGTCATGTCAAAAGTCAGATGATGACCTCAGTGACTTAGTAAAGCACAGTAACCTGCCACACCTGCCTCTAGCCCCACCTACCATATCCACTCCCACTGACAGTTGCTACTGACGTCTTAGTGATTGAGGAGAGGATACTTTACCCCAAAAAATTCATGGGCTGATCTGCAAGAGTTGCTTTCATACTGCATCACATCTAAACTGTTTCTTTGAAACAGAAATATTTCTTCTAATTGCTGAACACTGACAGGTGTTCAAATCAAAACAAAACAAAAATAATTATACTGATTAAGGCATAAAGGCCATTGAGAATAGTATTCCCATCAAACAGCAAAGAAGATGCTATATTTGGTGTTTTCCTCAGACTCGCAGCAGCTAAGCATAAGGAAGTACAAGTTATACACTAATCCCTAAGAATGTTTCCATTTCGTAGTATCTCCATTAAAATCTCTGAGATACTGAAACAACTAATACAGAAAAAAGTGCGTTTATTTTATGTTCTAGGAGAAGATGAAAGATGGCACTTTGGATTGCTTAGAAGCAGTTGCAGCAAAGATTTGGGATACATGTGCATAAGCTGTTCGCATTAAAATGTTTACCCTTCACAGAGAATATTGCTCAGTACAGGCAACCTCAAAATATTAAAGAAATTATCTTCATTGTTTGAACTATGCTGCTGGTTTTGCACTGCACAACTGTTCAAAATTGTATTTCATTTGGCAAGATTTACAGTGAAATAAAACTATTTCAAAGAATATTCCCTTTAAATTGTCTTTGTGTTACATAGATGAAATAAATGCCTTCATTCCAAAGATAGCCCAGAACACAGTCATCACAGGTTTTAGATGGATGACCTACTAAAGGACAATTAAGAGCATATATCGAGGCACTACTGTACATAACACATAGGGGATATAGCTCTAAGGACCTGCCAAAGTTAACTACTGCAAATAGCTGCTTGTGACATCTGTCCTTAGAATTTCAAGAAACACACTGGAAGAAAATGCCATAGGCATCTGGACTAAAATGTAGAATTGTCAGTGAAAGAGTATTGCTCCTATATAAACAAAGTGAATTAGAAAAAAAAAGGTAAGCAAAAGCAGTGAAGGGGAAAAAATGAAAACACAGACCCCAAAATAAGAAAACACAGTTGCAGAGAAAAGATAGTTATGGAAACAGATAAGCAATAACAGAAATCTGGAAATGCCAAGTTTCATGTCCATTTTCCCTCAGTGCATTTCTATGCTATGAGCAATGAAGGTATAATTTGAACAGAAATACCAGAATCAGTGGCTCTAGTAAAAATTTTATGGACTTCAAGAAGTTCAGGATTTTTACCCTCATCAGCAGTATCCCATAATGACCTGGAAACACTTTAGGTATTGATCAGTAAGAGTGAAACAGCAAACCAAAATGCCAGAAGTACATGTTTCTGCTGCAGTGCAGGTCAGCAATGTGTGGTGTGCTCTCAGAAAGGCCAAGATTCCTGCTAAAGCTCTACACTTCTGCCATAATTTTAAACAAATTAAATCCTTCTCAGCTGCAGCTTGGCATTTTACACATGGACGTACACTACTTGAAATGTTAGCCATCTTTGCTCAGTTTCACCATTAAACAGTGGTGCCCTACTCTGAGATGAGTGCAGGGCACATTCCTTACACTTGGTCAGAAAAGTAGTCCAATGTGAAAAAAAAACTCTGTGTGGTATTTCTTCCAGACATCCAGCAAGCTCACACGCATCATTACTCAACCTCTGCTGCTTGCAACTGTACTGGTCGTGGCCAGTCATGAGGAAAATGACTCCCCAGTAGTTCCTACTGCTAAGAAACATTTACATGAGCAACCAAGCCTACCTACTTTTGGGTTTAAATCTTTGCACTGTATGTGAAAAAGCACACATTCATTTCAAAAGGACTGAAATCCAGACTACTGAAGCACTGCTATGATCTTCGTGTTGTCCTAATACTCTTTTCATTCTATCTAACATGTTTCTCTGTGTTCACTTCCTGGTCACAAAGTGTGTTTCAGTTTCCTCATGGATACATACTTTCTCCTTAACTTGGCACCAATGGAAGGATTCCTCCTGCTTGCACCTCCTACGAAGTGCCTGCAGAGGTGACACATTGGGATGACAAAGTAGCTCTTTCACTTCCACCAGCAAGTGAACTTTTTATTGTATCTTCACCCACCAGACACACTTCCACCAAACTGATGGGAAGAAGAGAGGACACTTCTGTGTGGAAGAACTCCAGTATTTGCTTAGTCCATCAAACCATCCACATCTCCCACGCATTTTGCTCATGACTTATCAATGAAATTTTCTACCTCTATGACTTTAATAAGAAAAAAATAATAAAATTGACTGAACACTTGAACATTCATAGTAAGTTTTTGTTAAATAGAAACGTGTCATTACAGAAAGCAAATTAATTCAGCCCTCAGATTTCAGGTGAATGACGCAAAGAAGCAAAGTGCAGGCTCAATCATTAAAGACTGCCAGATGCATTTTTCCTACTAACATTCAGACAAAAATCTTGCACACGTCATCCCTGTGCTACCATATGCCAAGTCAGACTGATAGCAGCACCACACTATCACAGCTTTTCTGTTTATTATCATGTTTAGCCAGACTACAGGAAAACATTCTGTATTATGACATCGATTAATTTATTAGCTATCATGACACCACTGAAATGCCAGAAGGATTAGTTTGAGGTTTCTTTCATGAGAGGAGATTGTCAGAGCCAACCTGAAAACAATGAACTGATGATAGTAACAGCTGGTAGAAAGAGAAATACTTGTGTCAGACATGGAGAATCAAGACTGCATGCTATCATATAACATTGCTTAATCTCAATGTCACAAAAGACCATTTTGGACCATCAGCAGTAATCCTTAAAACCTAGGAAGAACACAGCTTTGTTTCTGGTTGTTTGAACCAACTCAAGCAATATAATTTCAACCAAGCTTCTCAAATAACTTCATCTGTCTAAGTTTAACCTCATAATAGTAGTCAAGAGGGAGAGAAAATTAAGATAAAAATACAACATTTCAACATAAAATACAGTTCTTTCAAAACCTTCCTGGCAAGATTTCAACCAAAATTTGCCCATGTCCAGCTTTTATTCATAATAAGCAGTTCAAAAACTGTACTAGTTATGGAAAAAAGGAACTCTCAACTCTTTCCTAAACAGAGTTGCTTCTGAATTAACATAGTTAATCTCCCCCTTGTGCATCACTTTTCTTCTCCCTAATGTAAAAAGTCCTCATAAAATAAATTGCAGTATGAACCAAACCAGGAGGATAACTTTCTTCGGAACCCAAAACAAAGACAATTGAATGGGCTTGGATGCTTTTACCGGGTTTCAATAAATCTGGAGCAATTTTGTTTTTACTTAAGGAAATAAAAGCTGCTCATTCCAGAAAAGGCACTTAGGATAAAATTTATTCCAGTACAGAAGATCAATTGAAGACATAGTCTCTACTTAGGTTCCACTTAAGCCTTCAAAACATGAAATAAGAGACACAGAAGCCCTCAGGCCCTCCTGTTCTTAGACCCAAAGAGCTAATGCAGCAAGATGAAGAACATGTTAACTTTCAAGGAATGATGTAGATCCGTAGTTCTCATGCTCAAGCAAAGTCTTGGACGTACAACATATTTTTAATTGATGTTTTGCATTTTTTAATTTATTTAAATTTAATTTATTTAAATTTAATTCAATGTCAAGCCACATACCTGTAAAGGTGCTGTTCAACTGATCAGTTCTTTAAGAAAGAGATACCCAACTCCAATACACATTTTTCTTAGGAAACTCTTTGATTGCAAAAAAAACCAGTATGAGAAAGATGTGAAAGGAGATGAAAATAGGTTTGTGTTAAAGGGACACTTTGTGGTTATGACCCATCTTTCTTTCTTGAATCCATAATGTTTACTTTTTTATTTCCTGGTTGCAGGATTTTACTTTAGCACATATTATCTTTTACAGACCCAGTATCTTTGTCCTCTCACGACTTTTCCAAAAAACCTGTGACTGCAGTTAACTCCATTCAAATATTTCTAATTATGAAGAATCTGAGCAGGGAGTACTTAAAAATGCAATTTCCCCAAATGTTTTTGGAATTTAAAGCATTACAAATGGAGCCACAAGAGATATGAACTGCTGCAGGGAAGGCCTCAGCATGGACAACCTGGAAGTACTTCTTCAATCACTGTACCATATGGGAGGCCACCTCCAGAGACCACAGATCATGGAATGAAAACCCCTCATCTGCAACAATCCCTTTCACATAAATGAAGTTCTATGAACAATAGACATTCTAATTAATATATGAAAATAAGACCCTACTTTCAATTATTTTAAAAGATGCTTTCTAGGCCTACTAAGCTTGTTACCACAAATCCACTGTTAGATGAAGCTTAGGCATAAAATCTGGCTCTGAAGGACAACTTCTCAACTGATTTTATGCAACTCAGTTAAGCACTTTGCCCTTCTATAGAGTGGAGAAACAAGCATGGAAACCAGTCAAGAAACACAGTCAAATAATTCAGTAATCCAGAGTTTCCCTTCTGTTCTATTAGCACTGGACTAACCTAAATTTCTTTCCCAACAGACCATCTAAGACAACAAATTATTATCCACCAATCACAACGAGCCAGAAAAAAAATGCAATTAGCCAACTGAATAATTATCGGTTTTATTTTGTATACTTAAAATGATAAGCAAAAATAGAAAAGACAATTACATTTTCCCCCACTTTTATCTACTCCCCCTAAAACCAAAATAAATACACTCAGAAACCTATGAAAAATAAGGCAAGGATTTGTGAATGGCCAAGAGAAACAAAAAACTTCATGTAAAATTTGAGTTTACACAGAGATATTGGAGACTCACATAATTTACTTTTCCATGTCCTTATCCAACATGTCTTTGTACAGTTACTCATATACACAGTCCACAGTGATTCTCTAGAGTATTCCTTGATACTGCTTTCATTAGCTCTTTTCCAAGAACAGGAATTTCTTCTCCTTCATAGTTCAAGTGTGTATGCTCCAGCAGCCTAAAACCCACTTGCAAATCCATTAAACCCAATGAGACTCTTCCCTTGCATTAAGTCAGTCTTATGTATAAACTTATCAAGACCTTCTTACAGATTCATATTATCTCAAACAGGGCAGAATGGTGTGTTTTATGCAAATAGGATTTTAATAGCAATTTTTTCCTTAGTAACAATTTCTGGAACAATATCAATTCCTTAGTTTTTAGGATTACTTTTGTTCTTGGGTCCTTCCTGGGGTGCTGGGAGGCTCTTTGGTTCCTGCTGAACTGCAATTGTTATTTAGGACACCTAATATACCTCCTTAATGGCATAGCAATATTTTCCTCTTCAAATTTCTAGTTTTTCAGAGGAATCCTGACCATTTGAGCTTGTTACTGTAATCTCAGTGATGCAGTTACAGATGCTGTATGCCCATTGTTTTTCCTTTTAGCCAGACTATTGATTCAGTTCATCCTTTAGCTACCCTAGGTATGACAAATAATTGTTTCCATATACAATGGTGTAAAAACTGAGTCACTCTACTACATATTTTGATATTTGCATTACATCATCACCGAGCAAATGCAGGGAACAAACACAATGTTTAAAGGCACTGAAATCTTTTTTATATGATGCAATCCAGCTTGAAACAAAACAATTAGATAAAGCATGTATATCATATGTATATCAGCATCTAATTCCCACAGAGAGTACTGAAAACCCACAACTTAGATGCAGTTTAAAATTTATCCCATAAGAATCCATTGAATGCACAGAAGACAATGCATAATAAGATGATATGTACATTGATCCAGACTGGAAGTGCATTTGCATCCCGGTGACCAAATCTATGAAGGTACTTAAAGCACCTAACTCTCAATGACATTAACAGGAGTGAGTCGATTTGGTAATTTTGAACATCTGGATTTAATCCTAGTTTTGAAGTCACCTGTGTCTAGTTTTCAAAGGCATTTCTTGACTAACATGCTTGTAAGTGCTATGTATTAATTTCCAAAGAAAAACTCATTTCTTATTTGCTTTATCAAATTCTTTGAAAATCTAGCGATTTGTAAATCGAAGCTTTAAATACATCAGTGAAAATCAAATTCTCAAAAACATTAAGGCACTGAACTGCAATTGAAGTTTGGGAAATAGAAGAACTTGACAACTGTGAGGATCTTGCCTGTAGACATTCCTGAAAGTTTGACAAATTTTATTGATTTTTCCAAAAGATTAAGGAAAATCTGTGATTTCATATTTAAAATTTAGCCCTTTTTTTTTTTAACTTGGGGTATTCACTGAAGCCACTAAAAACAGCTGCCAAAATGAAATCAACTAATGAGAAGTGGATTCGATCTGTAGAAAGTGAAAGAATTAAGAGGAGTTTTACATCAGGCAGAATTCACGCATTCAAACATAACCACCAATATGTTCTTACTGGAAATGCTTAAGACATGTAATATTCACAGTTCTGGAAGCCATTTGCTTCTCTATAAATTGATTATTCTTGACAATCAAGCATTCTGTATGTGCCAATAAGATTTTGAAAAAACCCAACCAATTAAAAGCAACATACAACAGCATTATGTCAAAGCTGATTTTAAGAAAAGAGATAATTAAATATCTTTGTACTGTACTTTTTTAGAGGACTTTTGATATTTTTTTTTTTTATGCATTCAATACACAAAGAGTCTTAAAACCCAACTGATTCATCATCATTGCCTCTCTCTGCAGTGTTAGTCCCACTTCAGAGGTGTAGTACCTGGACACAGAGAAAACTGGTTCTCTGAAATCAAACATGACACCTTAAGATAGTCCCAGCAATTTCAAAGCCCTGAAGCTTATTTAATGATCTTTACCATAGGATCATTGCTGGTTTCTTCTAGAAACCAAGAGAGTATCACCCAAGTGCACACATTTCAAGATCATTACAACTACTCTGTAGCAGGAAAAACAGAATGAAATTGAAGGACTGGAACTTCCTTTTATAGGACCAGATTGAAAATTAAAGAACTTTTCCTAAAAACATGCCCACCCACTCACCTTATGAGCTCTGTTCCAAGCAGTCTTTTTTTGGCAAGGAAGTCCTCTCCTCCACTCAAACTATAACACGAGTGAATACTGGTTTTAGCATTTTCTAGCTATTTATTTAAACCTCAGACATCATCTCAGTGAAGGAATATTTTATATAAAGGTTCTTTCTTTTATGGGTAATAACAGAAATTATATCCATGAAAGACTCAAAAGGACCCTGAATTACTTTACCAATTCCAAGTGACGGTCCCACCACTCTCAAAAGCAGCAGGATAAGTCCTTGTATGTAAGTTAATATAGCATTGTCCAAAATGCCCATAGGCTATCTTCAACTTTGTTTAATAAGATACAGCCATTATTATGTCAAATGCAATATAATGTTTTTTGATAAGACAGCAGGTATCTCATGGGATCTGAATGATGGAGTGTTTTCTGAGATGGCCCAGAAATTTTTACATTTTTTTTTCATAATTAGGATGCCAAAATCAGATAGATGTTTACTGCTGAACTTCAGCCACTGCTCAGTAATGAAAAAACTCCACCTTAACATCTAATTAATGATTGTTGACAAACAGAGTAGGTAAGATGAAAAATAAATGCTTTATGCATCTACATAATCACAACAGGTTGCAACAATCATTTTCCTGACATATATGAACTTACGGTATAATGCTTGGTCTTAACTTTACGAAAAAAAGATTTTAAAATGCTAAATACCTTAGATCCTAATTTTACACAGGAGAATCCTTATAGCTTCACCAGAGTCCAGAAGTCTAGCAGGCTCCCCTGCTCAGTTCCCTATGAAAATGATTCTGAGAATCAATTTCTGACACCTGGTTTATTTAGGTGGTTCTTACACTCCACGTTTAGGAAAGCAACCCCCAGAGAAAAAAAGTGTGTCGTCCAAAGCAAATAAAAGCTATTATTACCTCTGTGCCCCCAGCTGTACCAGAAATCATCTCCTGCAGGTTTAAAATTCATGAGAAGAAAAAAGATCAGAAGAATGATCTGCAGCCTGAAGTCATTTCTCAGCTAGGAATTTCCTGGAAAATTTTGCTACTCCATGCACATTAAAATAAAATACAATACACGTATATCTATGAATGCAGTAGGCTCTGAGTCCTGTTTATGTGCAAATGGGAGTTACATAAACTCCTGAATATTACTCAAGTTTAAATTAAATAGCATCTATTACAAACCACCCTCTACAGGTAGCTACAATCCCATGGGTAAAGCATCAGTCTGAGATAGGAAATTCCTGTTATTTCCTACCCTGAGCCTGAAACTTCCTGGCTCTAACTGATGTTTCACCTTGTGAACTATGCTATAGCTGTCAGTAGGTTTAGCAGAAGTACTTCAGTAGACAGTAGACAGGAAGGATGGTCCAGATTTGTGCCTTATATGCAATTAACCAAGAAAATTTCTAAGTGTAGTTTTAATAGAAGTCTGAATTTAATAAGCTAAGTGCCTTATGGACAAGTGGTCCCCAACAGAATACTTTATAGCAGCTTGTATAAGTTGGTGCCAAAGATAAATTTTCAGGAATTTGAGACTCTGTTTTACAAAATGTCTCATCCAAGATTTAACACCTTCATTGTCTCTTGCTTTAATTTCCATCTTGCAAGCTCATATTAGTATGTGAGATTAGAAAGAAGTACCTGTTTTAATAAAATGACTGTATCATCATTTGTGGCTAAAATTGGAAGCAGAAGTCACACAAACAGGAGAACATGAGATTTCATTTGTTGCTGAACACAAACAACACAGGGATCACAGTAAAGGACGGGGAATAGTACTGCCTACCAAACCAGGCTGCTCACCACATGATATGCTATTTCATCTAATTCTCATTTTAGAACCTCATATGAACCCTCCATTCAAATTTCTTTGGTATTGATACACGAGTTGAGTTGGGTTTAATCACATTTCTCTAAGTTATGCAGCTGGGTTGACACAGACACATCCAAACATCTGGCTTGAAGGGGCTGGACCATTTAGAAAGAGAAACAGTACACTGCAAATGATTTACACAATGGGCTTTTACACAATTATACATACCTACCTACTGCTTGTGCTTTTAAAATTTATCACAGTATTTCCAAAAACCCTTAGGTAAGCTCAGTTTGCTTCATACTTAAAGCCTTATAGCCTCATACAAATGTTGGAACTTCAAAGATACCTGAAGCTATTTTTTTTCTTAAAAAGAGAAGTATATTATAAAAAGCTCCAATATATTCATTTGTTATGAAGCGTCACTGAAAATTCAACCTTAGAGACTCTCCCATTCCTACACTAAAATAACCCTTCAAAACAAACGAAAAAATTCTCACATGTTTTGTGATGTCTGATTGGCAAGAGGCTGGAAGAAATGTTTTTCTTTCCCAACAAATATAAAGAGACTGTTCATTAAGTCACATTTGGCCATGCTTATATGCTACTGACAAAACACACAGAATATGGAGATAGGATAATGCACTGTTCAGATTGTGTCACTTGATGGAAGATGTGGTGGTTAACTTGTTTATGGATAGTCTCTAATGTGAAATTCTTTTCCTGATATTTAGTGTGGCCAGATCTGCAATATTTTTCATTTAGAGAAAATTCTATGAGCCAAGAGACATGTCAGCTGTGGAAAGGATACTTGCAGCATCTAGAGACAAAGAACTGCAGACAAATAAATCACTCTGATAAACACTGGATAAAAAATGTAACAAAGGGCCTCAGCAAGATCCTCATATTCCTTCAGCATATCATTGTTTTTCACAGTTTAATGGCAAAATGTGACCCAATAAGCTAGGGAGACAGATTCCAACATATTTCAGTAGTTCTTACTTGATCAAAAATGAAAGGGAATGAAAGAATGAAAGTAAAGGGAGAGAAAGGATCTAACTCCTAATTCAATCCCCTGCACATAACTAATTCTTAACAAATGGTAGGACACTGTAAATTATATACATTTCTTCCACTGTTTCAGCAGGTTTGTTTTCTCAAATTCTGCATATAGAAAACATTTAGTTTTCACAGGACTAAAAAAACTGAACTGCAATATTCATAAGTGAATCATATAAGAAAGAGCCAAGTTTTTATGAAAACGAGACTAACTTCATTTTCTGCAGCAAGAGGCATCAGCACAATTTCATTTCTTGACAAACAGACTAGAAGGCTTTTTGTGTTTCAATGGTAAAGAGATTAAGAATGTTTTCAAGGGGACCTGAATATGGATTTGTGGTCACTAACTTGTTGAGGAGACAAATGGTTTATTCTGAAGAACACTGAGGGATTGTAACATCAAATGCAAAAGAGTGGAAGATAGCATAGAGCAATCAGAAAGAAAAGTCTCTGGTGACAGTCCATCACTTGATGCTTTAGATCTTTTAGAAATTCTGATTGACAAAACTTGAGCATTCCTAGGAGATCAAGATGAGGCTAAAATTACCAAGAGTATTAAGAATTTTGTCTGATGAAAACATTTTGATCTTGTGATACTATCCCTGGAACCATTTTTTCTAAAAAAAAAAAATTGTTCAATGTGCTCAGCACAAAGTCATTTGACACAGTTCTCATGATATAGTCTAGGGAAAGAGGGATCAAGGAGTCACCATAATGAATGTGACATAGTGTGAGTGTTGAGCATGACAGAATCCTAACAAAGGTTGAAGCAAAGGAGGACACAGTATAAACACAATCTAGTTGGTTTTGGACTAGAGCCCAGTGATGCAGGCAAGGAAAAAGTCTTAGTGAAAAGAGTCTATGGCCAAGGCCATCACAGCTGCACTTCTGCTCCTCAACTGAGCCCTGAGAACAGCATAAGAACAAAAGTTCATTTTATAGATGGATATCATTTTAGATGGGATTAAGAGGAAAAAAAATCAAGGAACTTAAGAGTAACAAAGCAGACCTCCAATACATTGAGGAGTTCAGCTGACTTCAGCATCATCTGCTTTGTGCTTAAAGTCTTAGCCTCTTTTGTTTTTTTAATTGATCCTTATTAAGGAAAATTAAATTTTCTTATTCTTGTGATGGAAATGCCTAGTGATATAATGTGACTATCATAAATGTGCTATCCAGGTCATATATGGAAAACTTACAGAAATGGTTATGTCAAAATGAGATGTTTTAAATTAGTTCTCCTATATAATTGTGGCTTATATATGATTGTAATGGTAATCCTAAAGAAAACAAAGTGACAAAGCATTTGTGGACATTTTTGTTAGGGAAAAAAACATAAATTACTACTTCATACATGTCACTATCTTAATATTAAAAGAATAAGATTTTGCATTATTACTCTCTTATTCTTGGCTATCATTATAAAACCTACCTGTTTCAATATTTTCTGATGGGAGCAATAAAACATGACTTTCATAGATTAAAACCCCAAAGCAAAAATTACTGAGACCAAATGTGAGATTTCCACAGCCATATTTTTAATTAACAGGCAGCTGCCTTGTGGTTCCCTTTCCTAGGATGTTCAGGCATACTCCTCTCAGTTGCAGTGCAGAGAGTTTGAACTGCATGCCTGTATTTTGTATCACCCCAAACACTGGAAAATCAAACTCACTTGTCATAGGCATTGTTTAGGTGTATTCTTACCAAATGAGATCTCTGTACTCATAGTGCAGACTTCAGCTCCCTGAATATTTTGATTGCAAAAGGAAAAAAATGGCATTAAAAAAAAATTAAGTTTTTTATTTTTGTACCAATGCAATCCTGCTGTTATATTCAGACTCAGCCATTAAATGGGATCAGGATCTTTTGTGCATTCTGCTTGGCAAATTTCAGAAAAGCATTAGTTCAGAGTATCAGTGGAATGACTTCCATCATCCAACATCACAATAGCAAGTACATAGAGATGCCTGAAGACACACATTTACATGTCAAGGGTAAATAACAGATTTCTTGTAATGGATCTGCATTTTAGAGGGGGTTACGTTCATTTTTCAAATAGTTTGATTGAAATACCTTTTTTGTTTACAAAATCCAGAACCATCTGCCTTAAACCCCAATCTGAGGCTGTTCATTGCCATCAGAACTGTGGTGCTCTAACAAATAGAAAGGTATGCTCTCAGTGATGTTTTTCTCCTGTCTGAAGGCAGAAATGGAACTATTTTGCAGTTCAGATCCAGGAAAGGAAAGAGAGGGAAAGAGGAGAACTCAAGCCTCACATTTTCCACATCCTACCTCACTCATCCATGCTAAATTGCTCAAACAAAGTGACTTGCTTCCACATGGATAAAAAACTACCAGGTAGAAAACTGCCCTCGTGCTGGCTGTTACTTGCTCCTACTCCTCTCAGGACAAAAAGGATTAAATGAAAGGAAGAAAGAGAAAGGCAGGAGACTAAGGTCTCTCTTGTAACAGTGACTGAAGTCACACTGACTTCAGTAGTGGTGAAGGGCTGTGAAAAGATAAAAGGTATTGCTTTCTCATCCTCCTATCTGAGATTGCAGTGACACACTGCAAACAGATTGCACAACTATGACTGGATAACAGTTCCCCATAGAATGGAGGAGGTAAGTAAGCTCAGAGGTTCATCCACAGAAGTTTTATGTATTTTCTCCACAGACTGCACTTTGGATATCAACAGCTAAGGCTGCTTAAGCTAAAATACTATGTAGTAATTTCCTTTCTCTCCAGGGTGAATAAATAAATAAATAAATATTTACAACACAAGGCAAGACATGGGGAGCTTTTATGCTTCCAAATCAGATCACATCTCTGTGTGATACACTTTTGCAAACCTGTCCTGCTTTGCACAGATTTGGCATTTAATGTTTGTTCTTAGAAGCTAAAAGAGAGGAAAAAGAAACTTACTCAACTGCTGTCATCTTTAATGAGTATTTTACATCAGAACTTGTTATTACAACTGCTACTGGGCAGATCCACATGTGATTGATTATGTTGTAGCAACTGGAACTGATTTTTTTCCACTTTAATATATTTCAAATTTTCTAAAAGACAATGAACTCACTCAGTTTAGGAAAAACAGTAAGAAAGGGCTTGTACATCTCTCTGATGGAACACCCCCTTCAAAATAAACTGCTGCTTCCTCAGATTTTAATTTTTATATTCCTGATGACAGACTCCCCGGAATACAATGGACTGACCCTAGTAACTATTCAACCACTGGGTAAGTATTTATCTCTCTCTTTCCTAATACAAGAAAAGCAACAAAGTTCATGGTATACACAGAATCGATGCTCAATCTCAAGTGAAGGGGTAGCTTCCTAACTTTTTATGTCAGAATTGATTTTGTTTTGCATTTTACACCAGAGGAAGACACTATGCCAAGTTTAAATTAAGAACAAAAGTCCAAGTAATGGTGCATCACTTGTGGCTTTGGCAGTGGTTAAAAGATAGCCTCAAAGAAAACATACTTTTTATGGAAACCAAAATATAGACCACAACTGGCAAAGAGAAAACTGCATGGACAAACAAAACTGCTGGATAAACAAATCAAAATTACACAGGAAGCTGACACCCATTCTTTACAGTGGAAAACCAAAGATAAAAATTAGTCATATATTTCATATATTTGGACAAGGAAAACTTCCATCTGTCTCACTGTATATGATTTATATTCTCAAAGTAGGCTAATATTTTCAATATTACCCCTAAATAACTAACCAAATAATCAAGCAGAAGGATCATTTAAAGTAGTTGATGTAATGGAATAGCTGACTGATTTGTGAAAAGTGGGAAAATGGCTGGCCATGAGCTGCAATAAGCATTTTATAGTGAATTATTAGAGTATAGATGTCGGGTGGGAGGGAAGGAGTGTGTGAGTGACTGAGGAAAGGAGGAATGAAAGAAGTGAGGAAGGCTGGAAGAAGTAGGGGGAAGGGCAGAGAGGATGAAAAAAGAGAAAGAAATGAAAGAAGGAAGAAAGAGGGAAGGAGTGAGGGGAAAAAAAAATTCCTACCTAACAGTCTTCAAGTATGATAGTTATGGCTGTAACAACAACTATAAGAGAATTTTAGAAGTCTGTGTCACATTTCTCACTCTTTTTTTTTGCATACAAGGTGCCATTTACAAACACCATTACTAGTTTGCCTGGAAGGAGAGTAATCACACCAAATTCAACAGTAAGATGAAGAAAATCAGTAACGTTAACTGGGTTAGCAGAAGAGAAACAGTAAAGTCCCACTACATCCTGCCTCACATCTCAGACAGACTTTACACTTCTGAAAACCCTAGCAAATCTTGTAGTAATTTATCTTACTGTTTTCTGCCTCACCCCTCTGGCAGAGGTTATCACAACTGTAGGAGAACTAGCTGACACAAATGTACATCTGCATCTCAGCTACTCTAATTCATAGGGAGATGCAACACTGGTGCCATAAGCTTAGGGGATAATGAATTGCAATGGTTCATGGGCAAAAACACAAGTGTTTTTCACAGGTCTGGTATGAGCATAGTAATGTCTGTTTGAAATGAAAGAGGGAAATAAATATTACTTTTGCAGGGCCCTATGTGTCAAATATTAGAATCATAGAATCATAGAATAGTTTGGGTTGGAAGGGACCTTAAAGATCATCGAGTTCCAACCCCCCTGCCATAGGCAGAGACACCTCCCACTAGACCAGGCTGCCCAGTGCCCTGTCCAGCCTGGTCTTGAATACCTCCAGAGAGGGGGCATCCACAACCTCCCTGGGCAACCTGTTCCAGTATTTCACCACCCTCACTGTAAAGAATTTCTTTCTTATGTCTAGTCTAAATCTATCCCCCTCTAATTTATATCCATTGTTTCTAGTCCTCCCATCCGATATTATGTTAAAAATTCCTTCCCCTGCCTTTCTGTAGGATCCCCTCAGGTACTGAGAAGTTACTCTGAGGTCCCCTCTGAGCCTTCTCTTCTCCAGGCTGAACAACCCCAACTCCTTCAGCCTGTCCTCATAGGGCAGTTGCTCCAGCCCTTTGACCACCTTCGTGGCCCTCCTCTGGACCCTCTCCAACAGCTCAATGTCCTTCCTGTGTTGAGGGCTCCAGAACTGGACGCAATACTCCAGGTGGGGTCTCACCAGTACCAAGCAGAGGGGTAAAATCACCTCTCTGGACCTGCTGGTCACACTCCTCTTGATGCAACCCAGGATTTGGTTGGTGCCTTCTTGGCTGTGAGTGCACACTGTTGGCTCATGTTGAGTTTGTCATCAACTGACACACCCAAGTCTTTCTCTACGGAGCTGCACTCAAGCCACTCTCCACTTTTCCATTCAGGAATTGACTACTGAACCTTCCTTCCCTGAATGGGAAAAAATAGAAAATCTAAGCAGGTTATGTTGGGATTTTGTCATTGTTAAAGTTTGCACAATACTGTAAAGTGTATATATGCTGGCTATGTTCTGGTAGAAGAATAAACCCTTAAGTATTTAGATTAATTTTCTGTTTCAATGCATGAAACAATTAATATGATGCTTGATTCTTATTTACAATTTCTGTGCTCTCCACTACCCCAGTAAACTGAGTGCTCTCAACAATTTCATTATTTTTAACAAGTTAATTTGTAAGATTCCTATCACTCAGCTAAATTTAGAGCCAAAGTAATTTGAAAAATATTCCTGCATACTTAAGTTAGGACTCAAATAAACTCCTACTTACCTAATGATATGCTGGTGATACATTTCACAGATATGCTGAAAATTCATGCTAATTCCACAAAGGTGTAAACAAAATCAGGTAGGATTTATCAATAAATGTCATGTATATAGCTAAAGTAATTTCATTGCCATGATTTCTGAGATGCAAACAAATCATGCCCTCTCATTCACCACCACAAGCAGAAATAACACAAAATGTATTTTACAGTTGTGTGGAAAAGAAAAATTTAATTAAATAATATACACAGCTACCAAAGAAATGGACATTATAAACCCCTTTAAAACTTGCTTGTGACAGAATTGCTGTTACTTTTTAGTAAGGAAACTATGCATGATTCATATCAGCTCAGACCACAGGTTTCAATTGAACATGTGAGTAATAGTATATTTGGTATGAAATAGGCTAAGAACTTTGTGCTCTAGGAAGCTGAAACAAATGAAATGTTTCATTACATTTTGGTACAGTGCATTGAGCATTCATACATCAAAGCTCTCTTTTGCTGCTATAGTAGTAACACATAGTAGAAAATAAAAACAACTCCTAAACATTTACTGGTGTCATCTAGATTAATTAATTCCTAGCTTAAGGTTTGCTCCAATTGATGTGGGTTTGGATGGTGAAGTGTGTCTCCTTTTTTTTTTCTTATATTTAAGTATATTGTCAGGCATTTAGATGACATTTTATTTAGGAGCACTAGCATACAGACTATTTTGTCAAATTTCTTCTAGTAAACATAAAAAGTACCACATCTTTCAGGGTCAAGATAGTCAAAGGCAAACTTCCTTGATTGTCTAAACTAGGACAGATACAAACCTCCAGTAGAAACACGCTGTAACTATAACTTTCACAGTCAAGTATCATCTCCATTATATGCACTGACTTCATTTGGCTTTCAATGAATGGGCAGCTTATAAAATGCAAAAGAGCAGTCAGAGGTTTGTTCAAGCCCCGATGGTTCATCAAATGGCACAGGTACTGTAACTCACTTTACTAATTTGCATCCAAAGGCGCTAAGCAAAATATCACTATGGGGCTGGATCAAAGCTGCAGTTCATAAAGAAGACCACTCAGTTACACTCCGCCAGAGGTCTAAAGTTAACATCTATTGTAAAAATGTTTCAAGGTTTTAGACCAGGTATATAAATAAATGAAGCTTTAGAGAGGCAATTAAGCATCCAAACCCAGCACCCTTTGAGACAAGTAACTTTGTGTTTACTCAGGGATATGAAGAAAATTGCCTAATTTCCAACATATTTCCACAAAAAAAGTTTAATATAGTGAGTTTTAGTCATGCCAATATCCAAGGGACAATCTCTCCTCCTTCATTACTAGATGTCTTTATCCCAGGGCCAAATCCAGACCACTTCCAGAGTAAAAAGCTAACACAGTCTCTCTTAGGTAACTCACACAGAGATCACATAATCATAGAATGGTTTGGGTTGGAAGGAACCTTAAAGATCATCTTGTAAACCCATTGCCAATTTTCTCTCTGCTTTTCATCAGCTCCTTCCACTAGGATCTAGGCAGTGCAGTAAGAGTTAACAGATGCAGCTGATTTTAAAGCGTTTGTATCCTTCCAGTAACAAGAATGTTGTTTGTAAAAAAGAAAAAAAAGTCAATATATTTTTATGAAGGTGGATAAGGTGGAAACAAAATCTTGTCATGTTCAAAAATACAAGGGCATGTAGGCATGCTATTGGAAACGCAGGAAGGGGGATCATGGCTGCTCCTTTTGCTCTCCTTTGAATTGTCACTGCTCCACGACAGCCTTGACATTTACCAGATGGAGTCAGATCTGTCTCATGCACACACATAAGTAGAGGCAGCCTTCAGCTAAGCCAATATTTTTCCTTGCAAAATATTGGCATTAACACCTTAGTTTTAAGTAAATATAAGCATGAAATTTGAATCTTCTCTTCAGCAATACAACACTGTTAAAACTTTATTACATGCAAGGGGTTATGAAATTATTTCTAATATTTAAAAATAATTTAAAAGTCTGTAATAGACATCCAAAAACTGTTGTGACAAAGATGAAATAAGTGATGGTTTTAGCAGGTGAATGACTTGCTTTGTAATAATCCTCAGGATACAAGGTCTTCAGGACCATAACTAGCCATTACCACTGCTGAAACCTTAAATCTAAATTCAGTGCTGTAAAGGAAGACAGGAAAAAAGAGAACACCTGAAACCTTATAATTCTCATACATTTTGCCTTTTCCAAAGTCAAATCAGTCAAATCATGCATACACATATTGCTACTTGCCCCAGTGATAGTTACATGCTTAAGCAATGAAATCAAATTGTTCATCTGTTTGAAGTTGCAGAATGAAATGTCACAGTGAAGCAAGGTTTACATGAAAAACATCAGAATAAAATTGGCTTCTTTGGTTAGCAAACTGATTTTAAGAGCATTAAAACTTTGTATCATTTTTGTTCATATATGCATACCACCAGACATGTGAAAACGAAATATATATCTTTCTTTTCATAGGAAAATGGAAATTGAATACAGCTTTTCTGGAAAAAAGTGTTTCATGCGTCTAGTAATGTCATCAGTTAGAAAAAAAATATTGTTTTTGTCTTCAGTGATACTGATTTTCATATGGTAGGAATTCAAATTAATTTCATTTGTTTTTCCATTTTTGTGTCAGTATCCAAAAAAAAAAAAAGAAAGAAAATAACAGATCTTCTAAGAGATCAAAATGTCTCAGGGTCCTTTGTCAGTTCTTAAAATTTCACAACTTTAGAGAAGGATGGCTTCCCTCTCTATGAATTTTTTCAAACTAGATTCTGTCACTGCTATTATCATAACTTACTAGAGACAAAAAGTTTCCTTCAAATGAAGACAGTACGAAGGCAGCCTCTTTGATTTCCATTTTACTTAAAATTTACTCTTTAGGAATAAAGAGAAGACCAAGGTGGAAAAAAAACGAAACCAAGATCAGTACTGACTTGATTTACTTGTTACCAAACCAGAAAGAATAACAAAAAACTTATTATTTTGAATGGCAGGTCTACCAAGTCAATCATTCACTAAGAATGTTTGATTTATTATTCATGGGTTTGGTTTGAAAAAGCTGCAGGAGACTTAAAATATATTTCAATAGAACACTTGAAAAGGGAAATGATTGACTCTACAAAGTAATGACATTTTGAAGATGCATCAGGAAAGTAAGTATTCATCATAACCAGAGAAAACATACAAATCTCATCTTGCTGAAATATTGCCAGTTTTCTTCAGAGGAAAGCATACTTAGAGACCTGAAAAAGCTGTCAATGCAATTAGTATGGTTTTCTTTTTTGCTTAATTTTAAATGGATTCTGCCATATTCAACAAGTATACATTTTGAACCTAAAATTGCTGTCTATTGAGCAAATACTGAGAGAACAAAAGCATGCTGCAGTTCTGAAAATGAGTCACAGTAAATGCACACGTATAGTGCAAAGCAAAGAAAAGGTCTTGGTACCTACAATTTACTCAGGGGATATACACATGCAACGTGCAGGGAACTAGGGAGAAAAAGTGAAATCATATTCATAAAATACTCTAAGCACAGTTAGCCTCATTATCCCTGTGTATTTGCCTAGCCTGACTCTAATTCTTTCCCTCCTCCAAGCTCATCCCTTCTCTGAGACTCTCACCAGGGGCAGACTCACTACTCCTTCCTTCCCACTCATAACCAGATACTACACTGCTAATCTCTTCTTCTGACTTCTAAACCTCCCACTCATGATTTCCCAGCACAGTTTGTTTTCTTCCCAATGTCTATTCTTCCAGATGTATTCCCCTCAAGTCTGATCTCTTATCTTAACCCTTATCCATCTTTCTATCTAAAGCAAATTCTTCCTTTAGCAGAGGGAGAAATGAGACCATTGATGAAAGACAAGGGCTTTCTGGTCTTGGATAGTAATTTACCCCTTCCTAGACTTCACAAAACATTGAAATTGCATGAAAATTCTGCTTTACCTGCTTAGATTGAACAGGCAGGTAAGTCACGCTGAGTCACTCTGGCAAGGCTTTCAGAAAACAACATGTACCAGCATACAAAATTGGCCACAGAAGTCTTCATTGAGCATGCCTAACAGACAGGTTCTGTGTGTCGTGTTTGACACAGTAGTTCCACAGTCTCCGTATTTTAAATGACTTTAAATACAACAAGATCAAATATTTTTAACAGTACAAAAGAACATGAATGTCCAATGGCCTGAAAAGATATACTGCTGCCTTCCTTGCTGCTCTGACGGAGAACGTAATGCAAGTTTCACACATTTATTTATTGATATCTCACTTGTAGCAACAGCTGCAAGGGAAGAACACCAGCATCAATTATTTAAAAGCAGAAATCTTATTATTTGTGAAAAAAAAATAATTTACATCCAAAACATTGGAAATTGAGTCCTTGATTTTTGATTTATCTAAAATATAGATGCATATCTCAGATCATTAGTAAAAAAAATTATCAGCTATTTGAAAAAAAGATCATAGATGTAGAATGAGAATATTCTTGATTGCCAAAGGACTTCATATTTCACCATACTGGTGTGCAGAACAGCTAATAATTACCTATCAAACCTGCTTTTAAAAACAGTTCCATTCTCCCAAATATTTATTGTGAAGAACCACTTTGGGATGAGTATCTAGACTGAAAAGTAGAAAACAGAGAACACAAACATATTATGTTTTAGCAGAAAATAATAAATTGAGCTATCGAAAGATTAAATTGAATTCACTAAACATGCTGAGACAGTCATGATTCATAGAATCATAGAATAGTTTGGGTTGGAAGGGACCTTAAAGATCATCGAGTTCCAACTCCCCTGCCATAGGCAGGGACACCCCCCACTAGATCAGGCTGCTCAGTGCCCTGTCCAGCCTGGTCTTGAACACCTCCAGAGATGGGGCATCCACAACCTCTCTGGGCAACCTGTTCCAGTGTTTCACCACCCTCACTGTAAAGAATTTCTTTCTTATGTCAAGTCTACCCCCCTCCAATTTACATCCATTGTTTCTAGTCCTCTCATCTGATGTCATATTAAAAAGTCCTTCCCCTGCCTTTCTGTAGGACCCCCTCAGGTATTGGTAAGTTACTATGAGGTCCTCCCTGAGCCTTCTCTTCTCCAGGCTGAACAACCCCAACTCCTTCAGCCTGTCCTCATAGGGCAGTTGCTCCCGCCCTTTGACCATTTTCATGGCCCTTCTCTGGACCTGCTCCAATTGGTTGGCCTTCTTGGCTGCGAGTGCACACTGCTGGCTCATGTTGAGTTTGTCATCAACTGACACCCCCAAGTGTTTCTCTTCAGAGCTGCACTCAAGCCACTCTCCACCCAGCCTGTGTCTGCGCTTGGGATTGCTTCGACCCAGGTGCAGGACCTTGCACTTGGCCTTGTTGAACTTAGAGGTTTTTAGTTTTTCATAACCCAGTCAACACATGGATTGCACAAGCATGAGTAATTAAAGCACAATAGTGTTTATATAGGTGAGGTCAAATAAAAGCTGTCAAATAATTTCCTAATACAGAGTCCATCTAAGAGCAATGGAATGTGTATCTGCAGGAAAATATATATTATTATTTCTGAGCAATCTTCTCTCTGACTCATCCCAAACTCCAGTGGCATCACTGAAACTCTCAAGAGTATCTTCTCCATAGATTTTATGGCCATTTGTAAAAGAGTTGTTGTTTTATTAATCCAGCCATTGGTAAATCCAGGACAAAATCATGCAAATTTGTCACCCCATTTCCCATTCAACCATGTGCATAACTAACACTTGTATGTAGAATACACAGCACAAATACTTCATGCAAACTGACTATAGGCTATTTGCTATCACAGTTTGAAATTCTCAAATATACAAACCGCTTATCAGATTTTCAACCAATATTTGAACAAAGTATCATTTGGCATGGGATATGTATTTCTTTTCAACCAGGTTCTCCCTTACTTTCTAATTTGTTCATCTGCAGTTAATCCATACCTTACTCTCGCAGGCAGCCGTGTGTGGAACCACTGTGTTTTTTTAAACATACTGGCTCACTTTTGCAAGCACTGAATTATTCATGGTTTGAGACTTGACCTGAACATAACAATGCAAGTAACTTTAAAATTACTTTTTAAAGCCTCAATATTTGTATGTGACCATGTAAACTGAGACTAAAACATTTTCTTCCCTTTGTAATTTATATAATTACTAGTATATGACCATATAAATACTAATATAACCATTGTTTATAGTACGGGGAATTGCTTTAGTTCCTGGCAGATGTATTTTTCTTTCTAAATAGTTTGACTTAGTTTTCTAAGCAGTGGCTTTCAACAGCAAGTCCAACAGACTCAGGGGGATTCTGCATTAATTCTAAAGGATCCTGAAGGGGCAACAAAGGAAAAAAAGATAAATTTATTTATTCACTTATTAAAATATTCTTTTTATCTACGGTGAAATAATGCCATTTTTTTCCTTTTATTAAGAAAAAAAATCATGCTCATTATACTCAATTATTCAATTCCTGGGCAACGATTGTGATGCTTCCATGACAACTGGTCATATAAACAGGTTAACCTGCTCATGGGTTTTAACTAAGCTAAACAGAGAAGCAGAGTGGGCTTCTTTTTTCAAGACCTATAATGTTTCTATACTTCCATGCACACTTTGGTGTGACATGTGTTGGCTGCGGGATTTTAGGCAGTTTGGAGTTTTATTTAACTTATGCAGTTTTCCTTTATGCTTGCTATTGTGCCATGCGAGCTTTAATATAAACCATAGCTATGCTTTTTTTTCATAACTCATTATCCCTTTATTATTTACAGCAAGGGAAATATAATGGAATGACTGCACATCTGTTTTAATATATTTTTGCCTCATTGTAGATGACTTAAAAATTAATTTCAGTTGCTAATTATTCTTCCGGAGTGTCCAATTGCTTGTCTTCCTTCTGATTGCTACTAAAATGATAGTTACTCTCTTGAATTTACACTCTCTCTTATTAACAATCACAGACAACAATTATGGAGAGTTGCAAATAGGTGACAAGTCACAAGACAATCGACCATTCTGCATCTGTACTAGAACACAGCAACACACATGATGGCAACAGAAGCATCAGTCAATAGGCTACAGGAAAGTCACATGAGCTTTGTCCCAGAAGAGAACTGTACTTCTGATTTTATGCCATATTTGCAGCCAAAAGATTATGTTATTTGAGACATCTAAACTAATACCATACTCAGTGAAGCTTTTAGGGCACATTTCCTTTCATTTTCTGGCATATTTTTTTCCCATTCCCACAGAGAACCTTAAGCAACATGAAGGGGAAAAAAATGTGATGAAAGCAGGAATGCCAATGAACTCACAACCACCTGCAGCACTGGGCATTAGTAATTTTTTTAAAAATCCAGAAGAGAGGCAAAATGCAAACACACAAAATAGTTCTATCGTAATTGCCACAATTCAACTTTAATTGTTATCCTTCACTGGCATCAATCCCACAGTATTCTTTAAGAAAGCAAAATGGCTTAGTATAATAAAATCCACATTTTTAAGGGGAAAAGAAGCTTTTAAAGATGTACAAAATAGTATAACAGCTATTCATAGGTTTGGTTTTTTTTTAATAAGAACTGTTTCATTTTGTGTCAAATGCAGATATCTTTAGGAATACAGACCTCAATTTGCCAGATGCTGGCCAGCATTGATGCGTCATTCTGCACAGGATTTACTTAACATTAAAAGTTACTAATAGTTTCCCTGCTCTCAAAGCATGCATAAGTTTTAGGCATAAATTGATGTGTTGCATTATTTATTAGTTGCGGACAAGGAAAGAAAAAAACATTAATATGAGCAATTTTAAAAAATTTCAATTAAGCAAAGTATTTTCTGACTTTTGTTGACAAATAGATGGAAAATGGTCAAATTTCATTTCAGTGGCAGGACACCTCTACTCACCAGACATAAGAGCATAGGGAAATGTTATTTCCTAATATTGGAGGTGAGTGAGCAGGGGAGAAATAATAGAAAAAGGGAACAGAGTAACATTTTAGACCGGTTTGGGGCACAAGAAGTGAAATCTAAGGCATACCTCATGGTTTTAGTACTTAACACCTACCTAAGTCTGCTTACTGGAACCTTTCCAATAATCATGTAATCATTCTTAACCTCCTGGGTATCTGTCCCAAGAGGTCAAGCACCATCCTGCAGCCTTTGCTTCCTTCCTCTCTTCCTGCTTCAAGGTTCACCCAGGCAAGCGCACAGGCAACTGCTCAGAAAGATCTCTCCAAAACAAATAATGTCAAGATTGTGGCTAAACTCATCCCAAGAGCAGAACAGTCTAAGCTCTGGACCTGTTCAGCTTGAGTAACTATAAAACTAGGTCTCCTGTAACACTGAGGACTACCGTAAACTACTAGGCCACCAGCAGATATACTAACTGGCAGCACTCTCTTCTTCCAGCTCACCTGTGCTTTTCTGTACACTCAAAAGCTATGTGATCAGCTGAAGAGCAGATTAAATAAAACCTGACTCTGCAATTAGGACACTCAATTGTGAGAACACAGATCTAGTGTTATAGACTCAGCTGCCTGGAAAGTGCATATATTTTACATGAGCCTTTCATCAGGCACCACAAAAGCCCAGGGAGCAAAGGTCAATGCTTTGAGCATTACCTGCATCTATCCTCCAAGCTCCCTGTCTGCACAGCTTCATTCAGACTCTTTCTTTTCTGATCTATATTTCTCCTGCTGGGATGTGGATAAATGCTAAGGTAGAACTGAACTGAACTGGTGCTGCATGTCCTCAGATAGGTACTCAAATTGTGAAGAAGCATTAATACTTGGATTATAATAACAGTATTAAGTGGGAAAAACAGTAATTCCAGGCTCTTCAGAAACAGTCTTCATGAGAACACTGTTGAAACTGGGGTAACAGAGCTTATGCTCCAAACCAAGCTTAGGTTGATGATATGTAAGTTTCCTCTTGGTAGCCAATACTTAGTTAACAATGTCCAGCATTGTAACAACTTTACTTTGTTTTTTAATAATTACAATGAAACAAACTAATTATTCCTAAAACAATTGAGTTTCCAGAAATGGTATTAACAGAGTAGCACAACATTGTAAGAGGACTAATCTGAGGGTCAGGGGTTCGAGTCCCTGTCCAGGTATGAGGCTTGTCAGAGTTGGGCTGATGCTTGGACTAGATGATCTGAAAGGTCCCTTCCAACCTAGATGACTATGACTATGACTTCACTTTGTAATTGATTTTGGTTATTTCATAAACCATTTGCTTTGGAAATTAACTAACCAGTATAATGTATAATATTCATGCCAAGACCGAAAATCCAAACAAGGAAAAAACCAAGGTATTTTGAATTAGATAGAAATATCTGCCAGAACAATCCATATCAATACCAAAAAAAAAAAAAATAAAACCAACACTGAGCTTAGATTTATCCATTCCTATGGAATTAGGCCAGGAAAAGAATTCAAGCAGATTGGAAAGACAAGACAGTGGATAGACAGCATATAGAAGAAACAAAGCACAGTGTCATACAACAGCACTGGAATGCAGTAGTAATGGCTCTGAAAAACAAGGAATTAAAATCTCAGGAAAGAAAAGGTACCAATGACTTTTTATTGGACCCAATTACTCTAAGTTGTTAAGGAAAAGTATAGGTTTCATTTGCAGCTTGGCCTAATGCCTCAAACATGGATCAGCAGCAACAGGGTGGTCGAAACAGTAAGCTTAAATTATGACCTTACACTACGATTCCCTCCCCGACACATTTTGTTCTTAATAAGTTGTGTTTAGTCATCTTAGTGCTTATATGGAAGTGCACATTGTGCTAGCATAGCAAAGCATTGATCAGAGAAAGGAAGAGGATAGTGTGGAAAAAAAGATCAGGATTAGACTAAATGATTGGGTGACACTACTTTTCACTTCAACAAAACTAAATCTTTCTTCTCTTAATTTTATTTTGTTAGGGGAGGTTTACATCACTCTGATGGGGATTTCTCAGCTTCCTGGTATTCACCCCTCTTAGTTCACTTAGTTTTATCCTATTATTACCAGCTTTCTCTTGGGACAATATGAAATAACACCATTCTTCTTTTGGTGTTTACATCTTTCTTTAGTGTCGGGGTTAACAATGATCCTTTTCTTCAGTTAGAACAACTGAAGTTGTAAACAATCAAACAACTTCCATAAACAAGCAGGGTTACAGGCATGAGCAGGACAACAGAAACCAACTTCTGAGTTCTTCAGAATACCTAATAATATTTTAGTATCTCAAATGAATCAAAGCAAAGTTTTAGCAACCTGATCTAGTGGGAGGTGTCCCTGCCTAGTCAGGGTGGTTGGAACTATATGATCTTTAAGGTCACTTCCAACCCAAACTATTTTATGATTCTATACTAATGTTTTCACTCTACTAGCAGTAAAGCTCTTATCATTCATTTCTCTCCCAGTACCCATTTTCACACATAAAATCACAACAATTCCTTCCATCAAGCCATTAAATAAAAATTACTGCAAAATCTTTACCAAAAATGTTAATTGTCACTGCTTTATTATATTGTATTTGGGCATGAACCAAATCTCCTAATCATTCATGGTCTGTAATGAGAGAAAGAGTTAAAGAGGAGACAAGTATGGACTCCATTGACAGTGTAACAGGAAAATATTCACACTAAAGCAAATCCCAGTTAAATACAACATGAAAGTGAACCTAATTCCATATGCTTGCTTTAATGTGGTACATCAAAGGTGTTAATGGCAAGTGAGTTGACTGCATGTAAAAATATACTTATTTGCTACTCCTCTGAGAACAGGTTTTGGGGTGTGTTTTTATTTTTTCTGTGGCTGCTTTTTTACTCCACAGGATTTCAAAATACTCTGATTGTTTCACCCCACTGAGATGGAAATACTATTTATGTGTTTTGTGAATTGACATGCTGATAGTTTCTCCCCCTAACTTCTGTGTTTTAAACTGCTTGGATTTCATGGTTACGCATCTCTTGGCTAGCAATGTTTTGGAATGCATTCTGTTTTGCATTTGAGTGAAGAATGCAACTGAACCTCCTGTAAAAAAAAAACACACTACATCCAACTCTTGCATATGAACATCATCTCCAAAGTTTTAAAAGGTTAAACTAACAGAGACACAGCTTGGCTTTAAGGCATTTGCTCTTTCATTAGTTTCCTATTTTGCATTTAAAAAAGTATAAATATAAACTGAGTTCACTTAGGCAAATCTCAAGGGCAGAGATTTCTTTTTTCCCTTTTTTTGCAAAGGGTGTAAAAATCCTTTGGCTCATCAGTCAGCACACTGCCACCAGGGAACTGTGGAAAAAAACCCCAACATTTTGCCTTTCTGGACTGGAAGCCGAAATTCCCCAGGGGAGACATATTTTGGAAAAGACTTAAAAGAAGTAATTGCTGGCTGCCATGAGGACTTTGACAGCCTGCACAGAGCATAACTTGAAAAGAAAAGAAAGTTGAAGAAAGAAAACCTCAAGGGACAACTTTGAGACTTGACATCCTTTTCATTCACTTCTGCTTGAAATTTCTGCTGTGTCATGTCAGGTTGCAAGCTTTGCTACAACTTCCACACTTGCCTCCTCAGTATCCATCAGGCTTGAAGAAATTAATCTTCTCACTGTCTTTATGCTTGCACACAATACATGTATAAAATCAACAATCCTATTTAGAATTTGAATCTTATTAAAGAGAAAAGCTCACAATGGAAAACAAACACAGGACAAAACTAAACCTATTAATAGCAAAAGAAAAGAAGCAAAAAACTGAAGGCGCAAGAGAGCTCATTTACTTCAGGTGAAAGACTGATCCAATCCAGTGGGCTGAGAAAGCTGGAATTTTAATATTCTAAACTGCAAGCTGTAATTAGGCAGTAGTGCAATTTTCAAAACCAGGCACAAGCATACTTATAGAATCATAGAATAGTTTGGGTTGGAAGGGACCTTCCAGATCATCAAGTTCCAACCCCACAGCCATAGGTAGGGACACCTCCCACACATCAGGCTGCTCAGTGCCTTGTTCAGCCTGGCCTTAAACACCTCCAGGTTTACTTGCACGTAAGAAACTGTTCCTGTTGGCTATAAATCAACAAGGCAGCATGTGGTCATTCTGCAGGAATGAGATGAAGTGACAGAGTGAGAGTAGCAAGACTTTCCCAGTGTTAACAGAGGATTGCAAAGTAAAGGGCAGTGTATGAACCTGGGCATATTTCAGCTTGGGAAAAGGTTATTGGAAATTAATACACATAGAGGAGAGAGTGAATTGTGACAGCAGCTAAAGGACACTGAAATTAGAGGCCTTGACAAGATGCTTTAATTCATTTTTTGCCCCAATAATCCTTTTCATCACCAGCTACACATAAAAACTGATGATTCTTTCCAGAAAATTTAACCTCTTTAAATGACCTAACTTGAGAAATATTTCATCCTACATCTCTAGTCCTTCTGTAATATGGGTGAGTTTTTCCCACACAAATTGTTTTAGATTTTTTTGATAGCTTTTTACTAACTGGTCAAATTGTTTAACACTTTTAGAGTGAATGATGCAGGACACAAACACTGCTTAGGACTTAATCAGGCTTGAGATTAAAACCACTATCCACCATGAAAGTGACTGGCTGAGAACTGATGGTTACTTTCCCTTCATTCATCAACCCACGCACGGACATCAGCTGCCTTCTTTGCAGACAGACACAAGGACAACACCACATCCCAACCACTTTCAAGTGCGTTTAAACAACCAGCAATTCCGACAATATCCAGAAGATGGCGTGTGTCACACGCAAGAGAGGGAAACTGTAAAATGCAGAAAGGCCCTCTGAAAAATGTTTAAGAAAAAGTAACGTACTCTCAAATATTAATTCTAAATTACGTAAAGAACGGAAATACGAACCAAAAAGTGATTATAATTAAACACAAACGTTAAATTGTTTCAAACAATGAAAACCAGTTTTCTTGTATTTTCTTAATAGAACTGCCTTCAGTACAAGTCACAATTTGTCATATGACATTGTAATGATTTGATAAAACCTGATATTCACTTTCAGCTCTTTGTAACGATTATAGAAACACAATAAAATAATTATATTATTAAGAAAAGTAACACTAGAATTTCATTGACATTTCGACTTCACTTACTTTCAAGAATACACTGACAACACATAATATTTTATGTAGTTAACTCTACAAAAATACACACACAACGTTAGGGAATCTGTCAAAATGAGATGTCTGTCACAATTTTTTTTCCATTGAAAATGAAAACATAACTATTCTTTAACAGCTGGAGATTTAGACTCTGCTAATGTAGGCGGAAGTAACTGATAAAATTTAAATGTCCAACGATGACTCATGACATAAATTGAGTTTTTAATGGCCTTGTGTGATGAGGCTTCATTGTTCTCAAATCCCACTTGACTGTCTGTACCACCTGTCCATATTCTCAATTGGCATGGAAGGATGAAGCCCTTCTTTCTTTATTTTTAAAAAAGTAGCAATTTAAAAATCCAGGGGTCTAGCAGTGCATTTAAGTATCAGGCTGCAATAAATTAACTAATTTGTCAATGTTTATTAGTCTATACTAACTTAAGCAATATTATTTTTTAAGAAAAAATATCTGACTAGTCAGTACCAAAAAACCAAATTCTTTTTACCTTTTTTTCAGTTAATGTAGTTTATGGTTTCTATTAACACTAATCTAATTATTACAATTTAAAGTATCCTACTGAACCTGTCACCCTTAAGCAAAGCAAAACTGCTCCTTAACCTATGAATTTGCATAGATCAGATTATGAGTTTTTTCTAATGCTGTCTTCATCAAGACTCTTCAAAGATGGATGTTTATGTAACAGAATACAAAATTCATAATTCATAACAGGGCTTGAAAAAGGCAGTTATGTGCTGCTATGTGGAAGCCCACCTCTGAATCTATCTATGAAATGGAAAAACTGTCGCCAGTACAGGTGATGAAAGAGGAAAATACATTAGACTTCCTTAAGCCTAAGGGGTGCTGAAGGGGAGGCTTAAAAATAAATGTCTGAATCTTTTCTTCCCCTTCCTTCCTTCTGTCTCTTCTGAAATATTCTTTCAGACCTACATAAAACTATTTTCTAACCACAGCTTTTGATATTCCTTAGCTACTATAGACTAATAAAAGTCGTGTTTGAACAAAGATAAGCTTCCTTGGTGAAAAATAGAATGATATGATCTCTTTGCTCAGCAAAGAGAAGTCAATGATAAATCTAATTTATATTTAATAAAACTCTTTATTTTCAACATGGCTGTAAGTTATTAGCCCAGCAACGAAGTAGCACAGCATTTTCTGGGGAACTGACATTTCACAAACATCTAGTAATACAAGTGAAGAATATTTTTTTTTAATAAATAGGAACACACTCAAGGAATATAAACAAAATTGTTTAAGCAATTATGAAAACTAAGATGTTCTTCACAGATCAGTTCAGAGAGATCAAAGAAGAGCAATGGCTTAGTATTCGTTAACAGCTTCTTGTAGATTCTGTGTTGAGTACAGATTATTAAAACCATGATTCTGTGACCAGGTCACTTCTTTCCCTTTGTTTCATCAGTTCTATTTTGATTATTTGTATCAGCTGGCATTGTGGTAAATGTCTTGGACACACCTGGCCACTGAGAACTGAAGCACAATTGCCAAATCATTTCACAGAGAGCAAAGAGAAAGACTTGTGAGTGTCAGTTGATGACAAACTTAATATGAGCCAGCAGTGTGCACTCGCTGCCAAGAAGGCCAACCAAATCCTGGGTTGCATAAAGAGGAGTGTGACCAGCAGGTCCAGAGAGGGGATTTTGCCCCTCTACTCGCACTAGAGAGACCCCATCAGGAGTATTGCGTCCAGTTCTGGAGCTCTCAAAATAAGAAAGAAATTGAGCAGTTGGAGTGGGTCCAGAGAAGGGCCACAAAGATGGTCAAAGGGCTGAAGCAACTGCCCTATGAAGACAGGCTGAAGGAGTTGGGGTTGTTCAGCCTGGAGAAGAGAAGGCTCAGGGGGACCTCATAGTAACTTATCAATACTTGAGGGCGTCCTATAGAAAGGCAGGGGTAGCACTTTTTATAAGGATACAGGATGCCAGGACTGGGAGNCAACTGGAAGGCACGGGTGTTGGAACTCAATGATCTTTAAGATCCCTTCCAACCTGAATTATTCAATGATTCTATGATTCTATAAAGAGTTAGCAAGATAATAATTAATTTTCAGTTGCTGGCTGCTTGGTATTCCTCCAAACAAGAAGGAAAGAGGTGTCTGTCACAATTTAATTACAGCTCTCTGAGCCTTACGTCTCCTGCCTCTCTGTTTCTGAACTCCTTGAGCTGGGAAATGAAATGTCACATTTTTGAAGTAACTATCTACAAGGTCAAGTGCAAGGTCCTGCACCTGGGTCGAACCTTCATGAGGTTGGCTTGGGCCCACCTCTCAAGCCTGGCAAGGTCCCTCTGGATGGCATCCCTTCCTTCAGGTGTATCAACTGCACCACACAGCTTGGTGTCATCTGCAAACTTTCTGAGGGTGCACTTGATCCCACTGTCCATATCTCCTACAAAGATGTTAAATAGCACTGGTCCCAGTACTGATCCTTGAGGAACACCACTCCTCACTGCTTTCCACTTGGACAATCTTTTCCCTTGTTACTTGGGCGAGTACTTCATACTCCTCCCAGTTAACTCTCTCAAGCTTCCAATTCTGATACATTTTCTTTTTCTATCAAAGCATGTTCAGAAGCTCCTTGCTAATCCATGGAGGCCTCCTGGCATTCTTGCCCATCTTCTTCATCCTTGGGATGCACAGCTCCTGGGCTTGGAGGAGTTGGTTCTTGAACACTGCCCAGCTGTCTCGGGCCCCTCTGCCTTCCAGGACTGTCTCCCATGGAACCTTGCCTATAAGATCCCTCAACAGG
>VZTY01034889.1:0-10991 GCA_013400935.1 Turnix velox
CCTCAGTCATCTTTATAAATATGAAAGGGCTGAGTGGCAGGAGGATGGAACCAGGCTCTTCTCAGTGACCTCCACTGATAGGACAAGNTAGAATCATAATCATAGAATCAATAATAGAATAATAGAATCATAGAATGATAGAATTATAGAATCATAATCATGGAATCATAATCTTAGAATCATAGAATCATAATCATAGAAAAATAGAATCAATCCTTGGTTCTCTCCAACCAGCTGGGGAGCATTGGGAGCTCTGGGATCTGGTTCCATCATTACCAGAACTGGGGCCAGTGTATGGCTGGGGGAGCATGGTCAAAGCATTTGAATAAAAAGCAAAGGTTTAGGAGGGTCAGACCCCAGCACATCCACTGCCNTTGGATGAAAAGCAAAGGTTCAGGAGGGTCAGACCCCAGCACATCCACTGCCCAAGCTGTGTGGAGTGAGGATGCTCATCCCCTCCCTGAGTGGCTCTTACTCCTCTAGTTTCACCCAGGTTTGTCTCTGGAGCACTGAGCCCACCGTCCTGAAACACTCCCAGGTGCTCCCAGAACAGCCCCAGAAGGCAATGTGGGGCTGTAAATCCTTGCCATCAGTGACAACCACTTTGGAGGGGGTTTAATGGGGAAAAAGAGGATTTTAAGCTCGTGATGTGGCTCCATCCCAGGGGCACAAGCTGAGCCACTACTGTGGGAAAATGAGCTGAAGGTGCCCAACTGTGGCTGCAGCCACACCAGAGGGTGATGCCACCAGTAACATTACCTCCCTCAGGCTAGGTTCTGTTAATTTTTAATCAATATAATTATCTCACTCTCATGCCTGACAGGGACAGGGTTATAGGGCCCTTGGAGTGCCCCAGGTATCCCCTGTACCATCAGACAGGAGAGGAATTGAGCTCTCCAGGGGTGAGGGAGAAGTTTCAAAATTAATATGGTTGTGCAGAGAAGGAAAGGTCAGAATGAGAGACAGCCCAAAATAGCGAGGGCTGATTTATTGACACCTTGGCAGCTGATGCCAACACGCTCCATTAACTCCCTGCCTCATCAAGCTCAAGAGAAGGTGGCCACTGGGATCAGGTGGAGGTTTCCAGGGAAGGAAGGATGGTCTGAGGGATGTCTCTGAGAAGAAACAGGTCTGTCTGCCCCATGTCTGCAGCAGCACCCCTGTGGCCATATCCTGGGATGGGGCTGGTGGCTCCCTGATGTCCTGCTCCTTCATGGGGACATGTGGGATGCAGGGTGTGATCCTCCTCCAGCCCCACACATCCCAGGAAACCCACACTGTGCAGGAAAAGCCATCCTGCCATCAGACCATAGCAAGCTGTACCCAAGCCTGGTGAAACAGTGGAAGTTTAGGAGTCTCCTGGGTGTATCAGGGCACAGAGGAACCTGAGATGCTGCTGCTTCACCTGCCTCCAGCTCTGACATTGAGCATCTCATCCCTTCCCTCCTTGGATGGGACAGGGGCTGTGCCATGCTGCTCACGCCTGTGCCATGGTCTATGATGGAGACCAACCTACACCCCAAAAACTTTCCTTTTCCCAGTTTCCTTGGGTCCTGGGTCTTCTTGTTTCCTCTCCTTCCAATGATAAAGCCAAAAAGGGCCGATTTATGGTGCTGCAGGAGAGAAGTGATGCCTTTCCTCCTCAGTGCATCTTTCTCCTCTTCCATGGCAGTTGGAAGGGCAAGATGGACACCTCTCCAGTCTGATGTGCCATTCCCTGGTGTCACTGCAGCCTTGGTACCCTTGGTACCTCTGCTGGGCTGGGAAAGTGGGTGGAAGTGAGGCACATTTTCACACCTATTGCATGAGCAAAAAAAAAACCCCAAACCCTCTTCTTGTTCCCAGGGATCTAAAGCTTACCTTTAAGCTCTGGATTTTGGCTGTAGAGAGGCCACCATGATGGACTCTCCCCCGGCTCCTGATCTCATTCTCACAGACACCTCTCCTAAGCAGCCACTGCTCCTCTCCCATTCTCATGTCCCCTGCTGTCACCTTCTCCCTCTGACCCCTGGAGCTGCCCCATCATCCCCAGTCCCATGGAGTCAGGGTCAGGCTGAATTCTGTTCAACTCTCAGTATCCTCCTCACTCACTTTGCCTGCAAACTGGGATGCACCACTAATTAACACCCAAAATTAGCAGCCCTGGAGGCTGAAGCTTTCACATCCAGGGCAGGGGGTTGCCTTCAGCCCCGCTCCCAGCTCTCCCTTGGGCTGCTGAGCATTAAGCAGGCTGTAATCCTCCCTCAAGAGAGGAACTGGGGCTGACAAATCCCATTATCTCTCCTGTGGATTAAACAAGGGGATAAAGGGGATCTGTGGAGACATGAGGGAGATGGCTGAGGGGCTGAAGGGGGCAATCAGTGATGGGGCAGAGGGGAGCTGGGTGCTGTGAGTCAAGGATGGAGACCTTATAGCCCCTTTGCTACCCACCAGGGTAGCAGCATCCTTGATGTAGCTGGCCATGGAGTGATACAGGGCATCCCCCTGGCATGGTGGTGGTGGGCTCTGGGCCTGGATTGACTCTTCTCTGCACCTTGCAGGAGTGGGCAGACGTGTGTTGCAGGGGGCTCCGCAGTGTCCATGCCTACATCCTGGTCTATGACATCTGCTGCTTCGACAGCTTCGAGTACATCAAAACCATCCGCCAGCAGATCCTGGAAACAAGGTAGGAATCACTTTGCTGGTGGGTTCATCCCTTGAGGCTGCCAGTGGGGGAGTGGGGCTTCACCCAGTGCTCTCCTGCTCTTGGTATTGAGGAGGAGACATCAGAGATTGGGGCAAAGATAGAGCCTTTGCAGGTCTGGGTGCCCAAAAGCAAAACCTGACTGAAGGGACAGGAGAAGGAGCAGGTGTCCCCTCTGGGTGAGGACAAATATTCCTGGGGAAGCATCTGGGACTCACATGGCAGGACACAAAGTTGATGAAGGGATTGAAGATTCTCCCTTCTGAGGAAAGGCTGAGGGAGCTGGGTCTCCTTAGCTTGGAGAAGAGGAAACTGAGGGGTGGCCTCATTCATGTTTAGAAATATGGAAAAGGGAAATGTCAGGAGGATGGAGCCAGGCTCTTCTCAGTGACATCCAATGACAGGACAAGGGGCAATGGGTGCAAGCTGGAACACAGGAGCTTCCACAGAAATATCAGAAAAGAACTTTGTCAGGGTGAGGGTGAGAGAAGAGTGGCACAGGCTGCCAAGTGAGGGTCTCCTTCTCCTTCTCAAACCCCACCTGGACACCTTCCTGTGTGACCTGATCTGGGTGTTCCTGCTCTGGAAGGGGGATGGGACTCAATGATCTCTTGAGGTCCCTTCCTGATATTCTGTGATTCTGTGACAAGGGGCTGGGCCAAGAGGAGACACATCCCTCTTGTTAATCCAAAGCCAAGAGCCAGTTTGGGATGGATTTTGGTTCACAGGCAGGTCCATCATTGCACTGTTCCCCTTCCTCTTCTGTCCCCCCTCACTGCCCATCCTCCCCAGGGTCATCGGCACTTCTGAGACACCCATCATCATCGTGGGCAACAAGAGGGACCTGCAGCGGGGACGGGTGATCCCACGCTGGAATGTCTCCAACCTGGTGAAGAAGACCTGGAAGTGTGGCTACATCGAGTGCTCGGCCAAGTACAACTGGCACATCCTGCTGCTCTTCAGTGAGCTCCTCAAGAGCGTGGGCTGTGCCCGCTGCAAGCACGTCCACACCACCATCCGCTTCCAGGGAGCCCTGCGCAGGAACCGCTGCACCATCATGTGAGCTCCACCTGCCCTGATGGACCTTCCTCCATGGCTGGGAAACACAGCTGTCCCTCCTTGGAGACCACAGCTGCCTCTTCTTGGGGACCCCATTGAGCTCTGGCATCACAGCACCCTGTGGAAGTGATGCTGTGCTGGAGGTACCTCGGGGTTTTCTTCTCCTGTTGGCGCTGACACCCTGCAGTGACATTTGAGGACACTGCACTTAGGGTGCTGCTGGGCAGGTGGTGATGTTGAAGTGGAGGTAGCAAGAGGTCAGGAAGGACTTTGGCTGAACCTCTGAGCCATCCCTGAGCCTCTGGCACTTGGGGCCAAAGTCCCCAGGTGGGGTTTATGGGGTGCCTGGAATGCTGAGTGGCATCAGGGGGATGGAGGAGCCACCTCAGATGGTTCTCAGAAGTTGGGTCTGTTCTTGCTTGCTGCTGCCTGCCATCACCTGCCCCCAAGGAAGAGAATTCCCCTGTGATGTGATGGAGTTGGCTCCGTTTTCCTCCTGGCAGGGCTGAGACTTCTTCACTCTGAGGGCAGAGCAAGAGGTCCTCAGGTTACCAGGGCTCTCCTTCAGCTCAGCTGCATCAGATTTTCAGACAGAATTTGCTGAATGAAAGCAAGAAAAGAGGGGAGGGGGTGTTAGGAATTAAAATAATCAAATCTCCATCCTGCCCCTTACATGCCCCCCTGAGTTCTGGGTGCTTCTTCCCCAGGGCTCCTTCAGCCAAGGAAGGCTCCTCCTCCCCCACCAGCCTGGTGAACACCAAATGATCTGGAATCCCTCCTTACTGGGCAGGTCACCCCTCTGCTACCTCGTGTCCCGGACACAGCTCCCACCCAGACCCCACAGTGTACCCCAGGCAGGCAGATGATGTCCCCTGCACCATCACACCCTGCCAGTGATGCCACCAGGTGGGAGTTTGACCTTCACCAGGTTTTGCCACTTGATGCTCCCCTCCATCTCCATGAACAGTGGTGTGAAGGCAACCTCCAAAGCAATAGGGAGCTGGAGGTGCATTTCCAGTTGCATCCTTTTTATTTTTTCTCCTCTGGATGTCCTGAATGGGGAAATGAGACCCCTATCTATTTATTTTTTAATTTTAAATTTTTTTTACTATTGTTTTCCAGCTTGTTTTCATGTCAGGCTTGTGGCTTACCCACATCTTCTCCTGCAGAGCTGGTGGGAAAGGGTGTGAGGGTTGTGTGTTAGTGATGAGCTGAGAGAATCACACAAGTAGTTTGGGTTGGAAGGGACCTTAGAGATCATCCAGTTTCAACCCCTTTGCCATCATGGTTCTTCCTTCTCTGCTGCTCCCTTGGATACAGGGGAAACACCATCTTTGCCCCCTCAAAGGCAGGGTCTTGGCCCTGTCCATCCTCTGGCAAAGCCATCTCAGTTGGAGTTATTCCCTTTGGAGAAGATAAGGTGCAAGGAAGACTCCATAGTGGTCTTCCAGTTCCTCAAGAGGTACTACAAGAAAGCTGAAAAGGGGCTTTTTGCAGAGTTGTGCAGCAATGGGATGAAGATTAATGGTTTTAAACTGAAAGAGGAGAGATTTTAGGTGAGATCTCAGGAAGAAATCCTTTGCTATGAGTGAGGGGGGGTGAGCCCCTGGCCCAGACTGCCCAGAGAAGCTGTGGCTGCACCATCCCTGGAGGAACTTCAAGTTGGATGGATCTTGGCTGGTGGGATGTGTTCTGGTGGCACTGGATGGTCTTTAAGGTCCCTTTCAACCCAAACCATTCAGAGGATGGAGGTTTTCAGTGCTGCTCTGGGCAGTAAAGAGCAAGTGGTCCAGCCCCATTTCTTCCACCCTCCTCAAACCAGCTTTTCACACTGTGCGCTGGGTCACACCTTCCATTAAGCAAAGACCCAGTTGTTCTCTGGTACTTCAGGCCTTGACCACCATTCCCATTGTTCCTCTCTTTAAAAAAAAAAAAAAAAAAAAAAAAGAAAAGGAAAAGAAAAGGCTGTGGGGGAACACAGATCTGTCTCAGGTGGCTGTGAGAGCCCTGGTCAGGGAAGGGCAGTGACACTTGTCACCATCCCTTGCCTTCAAGGCAATGCTGTCCCTCTTGGCCTCATCTCATCCAGTTTTATTAATGTGTGGAAGTCCAAGTTGTTGGTTTCTGGTGAGCTTTATCCCTCCAAACTGTCTGAGAAGGAAACTCTTTGGTAAATGCTACTGATGAAGCATTGATAAAGTGCTCCGACGTACACATATCAAGGATTAAACCAATACATTGTTTGTTATGACCCTGTAGCCTGCAGTTTATAGCACAATTAGTTACAGGTTTTTATAGCATCTATTTAGTATTTTGGGGAAAAAGAAAAAAAAAAAGGTTATAAATATAATTGTTATATTCTATTGTACTTTACAGACAGACAAAGTTATATTAGTAATAACGACTCTCACTGGCTTTGACAGCTTTTCCCAGCTCCCAAGAAAATGAGGGCTACAAAGAGCTTATTTTTCCCAGGAGACCAGGAGGGGGTAGGTGGTGGCACTGGTTTGGATCAGGCAGGGAAAGGGGGACAGTGATGTGGCCAGGTTGGTGGGAGCAGAGCAGCCAGGGGCACTGCAGCAGCTACCACTTATCCCCTTACCCAAAGTGTTACCACTGAGCCAATACCTCCCTGGTCCTGCCCAAAACAACCTGCTCCTTAGCCTGGGAGAGGCTGAGGGTGTCCCCACTCCTGTTCCCAAGGATGTCCCCACTCCTGTCCCCAGGGCAGTGGTGGGGTTTTACCCCCCAGCTGTGGGAGGTGATGACTGGATTTGGTCCAGCCCCAGCAAGGATGCTTCCCTCACCTCCTCCTGCCCCAGTGGGCATCCCAGTTGCCTGGACTTGACTTTCCTCTCCCCCCTGGGTTTCTTGTTGGAGATTCTCAAGGTGTCCACACTGCCTGTAACACCCTTGCACCCCCTTCTTTAAAACCCAATTAAAAATCAGGTCTGTCCCTCCTTGTTCTGTACCTGCCTTGCTGCTCTTTGCCCTTGCTGCTGGATTGCTCACTGCTCTCACAGCCCCTTCTTTGCTTTGCAGGGGGGTGGAATTCATGTCTCCCCCGAAAAGGAGGATTTTTCCAAGGAGATTTTTCACCCACAGGGCTCCAGCACTCACCCCTGCTCTTCCTTTGCAGACCAGCTTCATCTTCTCTTGGATGACATGGCTCTTCTGTCCCCTTGGGGCTCGCAGGGGGACATTTGCTGTGCAGACTGGCAGTGCCAACTCCTTTCACCAGCTGTGACCCCCATCAGGATTATCCTCCCTCCCTCCCTCCTCACCCACACAGAAAAGAAGCTGAAACAGAAGAGCTTTGGTACATCTCTATTGCACTAACAGTTGCCAGGTCTGTGGCCACAGGATGTAGGGCAGCAGTGGCTGTGGCAAGCCTTGGTGACAGCCATCACCCTCACCATCACCACAGAGGTGACCTCCAAGCCCTCCAGGGCTCCCACCTTTGCCCATAAGGAAGTCCATGGGGCTCAGTGAGTGTCACCTCTTGTGATGTCCCTGCCCTGGGACTCAAATGCTCATGAAGACTCTTGGTGTTGGACTAGATGATCTCTTGAGGTCCTTCCCAATCTCTGAGATTCTGTGATTCTATGATCATTAGTCCCATTGTACAGATGGGAAGATGGAGGTACCAGATGGTTTGGATACCTGGATGCCAGGTGCAGGTTGTCCCCACTTCAGGGGGACACTGCAGAGGCCAGCTACACCTCTCTTCCCTGCAGGAGGTTTCCCATTCTCTTGGTTTGGGTATTTTTTTTTCCACCAGTATGAGAGCACCTTTTTGGGAAAATTATCAGTTCAAAAATAGAACACCACTGAGAAGGGGGGATGCAGCTCCAAAGAGTGATGGAGAACCCTCCCAAGAACCGATCATGAACAAATCACAGAATCACAGAGTTGGAAGGGACCTTCAGAGGTCTAGTCCAACCCCCTGCAGTGACAGGGACATCCTACACTACATCAGGTTACTCAGAGCCTCATCTAACCTGGTCTTCAGGGATGGTGCCTCCACCATCTCCCTGGAACCTGCTCCAGTGTCTCACCGCCCTCATGGAGAAGAACTTTTTCCCAGTGTCTCAACTAAACCTGCCCAAAGCTCCACCTTCAGCATCTCTCCCACCTTTGATGATGATGATGAAGGGGTGTGTCCCGTTTGGATCCTAATGAGGGGGGGTGGGTGAGATCAGACCCATGACTCCTCATCATCCTCAGTGAGCCAGGCACCACTATCTGCTGGTGAGGGCTTGGTTCCAGGCTGAGGTTGCTGGGACGGTGCTGGAGGACGGTGGTGGCCCCTGGAGGTGAGCAGGCGATGTCCCAGAGGGGTTGGGATGCGTGAGGGACGTTTCCCCGGCCGATGGTCCCTGCGGGGACGAATCTTGGGACGCAGCTTCAACTTGTAGATGGAGGGCACACGTTCGGGTTTCTTCAGGCACCTCCGGGGCTTGGGGACATTGGCAGCCTTGGGTCCCTGTGGGGTTTGTCCCCCTGCTCCCTGCTCCTCTGCCTCCCGCCGTGTCGAGGGGGTGGTGGGCTGTGGGGTGGTTTGAGAGGTCGTTTTGGGGTCCCTGCTCCCCAACCCCACAGGACGTAGGGGATGCAGCCCACGGGAGAGTTCCTCCACCACCCTGTCATAGCCAGGGGGTTGTGTGTGCCCCCAGCATCCTTGGAGGTCCTCATTTTCCCCATCGGGGACACAAGCCCTCTTTGGCTTGTCTACTGGCACCCTGGGACCCTCTGCACCCCCAGTCCGTGTGCTGTTGGCCAGGTGGCACCTCTGGGTCCCCCTCCCAGTAGCACAGCCCTGGCACCCATTTGTACAAGGGGCCAAAGGGGTGTGAGGCTGGCAGATGGCTGGATGGGCTTTGGTGGAGGCTTTAATGCTGCCGTTCTGTTTTGGAGGCTGGCTGGAGCAATTTTGGGATGGCTGCAGCTGGCCCAGGTTGATGATGGCTCCCTGGCTTCCTTCTCCTGAGCTTTTCCAACTCTGGATGTCTCCCCGGGCATCCTGGTGTGGGGAGGGACCACACAACTTGATGGGTGTTTGGGAACGGGCTGCCAGCGTGGTAGGAACCCTTTGCTGCACCCTGGATGATTTGTCTCCTTGCTGGCTGCTTTTTGGAGGTACCAGTGCCAGCTGAGTGCTGGGTGCCATGGACCTGCCCCTTGCTGGTGCCACGGGGGTTTTCCCTGGGGAGCTCCCACGCAGCACTTTGGGGGCTCCCACACTGTCCCGTGTGCTGGGGTTCAGCAGGGAAGGGGTGGCTGCTCGACCTGTCACCCCACCAGCACGGATGGGGGAGCTGTGTTGAGCAGGTGACCTGGATAGTGGTGGCTGCATCCCCCAAGGAGCAGCTGGTGGCTTCTGTGTCCTGCAAGGAGAGAGAGTGGAGAGGGATGAGGGAGTCACCATGTTCCCCCCACCCCACATCCATCCCGGTGCTGGGCAGCTCTGCAAAGGAGGAGAAAAAAAATTCAGGAATGGGAGAAAAGCTGCTTCCATTTTGGGGCACGGAGCATCTCGGCACCACTCACCTGCCCGAAGGGACCCTGCGGGGCTGTGCTGGCTCCTGGCGAGGGCTGCCACCCACTGGGTGACCCTCTGCTGCTGGGGTGGCAGGGGACCGAGGGATGCGGGACCCCCAGGTGACGGGGGGCAGGGGGCTCTGGGACCTGCTGACCAGCAGTGAGGGCTGGGGCTGGGCTCGGGAGGCTGCTTTAGAGGCTGGGCACAGCCGGACCTCATGCTGCACTTGCTGCTGGGGGTTCCTGCTTTTGGAGGCTTGTTTGTGAGCTGTGGAGGAAAGTGTGGGGGTGTCATCACCCCTGTGCATTACAAACACCCCCCTCCCGCAGCCCCCCACTCATTGGCACCATCCTGCTCCCCCGGGGGTGCAAATCTATACTCCCAGCAAAGGGGTTTTTTTTTTGGGGGGGGTATGACACCATCCAAAAGTCTGCCGTGACCTCTAGTGGCCACCAAAGCCAAAGAGAGTCCCCCAAACCAGATATTTCTTAGTAAAGCAAACGAGGCGCTGCAGTAATGGCACTGACCACAAACGATCACGGAAACAGAGAGAGCTGGGATGGACACACACACCCCTCCACCCATCCTCTTGGGGACAGGAGGACTCACAGAGCGAGGTGCAGCGACACGGGTCGTGCTTGTCCAGGTAGTGCTCCAGCGTATCCCAGCCGCCCCCAACCCGCACCATGACGTGCTCCCGCAGGATCTGCATGGGATGTCACACGCTGTGAGGTCCAGGGACATGGATAGGATGATGCCATGCATCCATGGGACACATCCAGTCCCCTATTTTAACAGTCTGGGGGTGACATGCTCAGCCAGGCTTTGTCCTTTACTGCTAAAAAGCCTTGGTCTCTCCCGGAAGACAGCTTCACTCCCAGCTCAGCATCACTGGGTCAGGGAGGATCCCAGATCCTGCTGCCATCCCAAAGTGTCTCATTACCCCAAGGAGGGCAGGAAGCCTTTTGGGAAAAGTCCTTTTCACTACCACGTGTTCTTTGGGAAGGACAGGCTTAAGGAGGAATCCAGGCAGGGACACAACATAAAATGATTTGGGTTGGAAGGGACCTTAGAGATCATCTAGTTCCAACCCCCCTGCCATGGGCAGGGACACCTCCCACTACACCAGGTTGCTCAGTGCCTCATCCAGCCTGGCCTTAAACACCTCCAGGGATTGAGGGGGCATCCACAGCCTCTCTGGGCAACCTCTTCCAGTGTCTCACCACCCTCACAGCAAAGAACTTCTTTCTTATCTCCACCCTAAATCTCCCCTCTTCCAATTTGCATCTGTTAAACATCCCCGTGTTCCCATTACTGGGTGAGACCTGGCTCTGGCATGGCATGGGACAGCAGTTTTTGTCTGACATATGAGAGGTAACAAGTCCCACAGAGCTGAGCTACCTGGCTTTGGGCTGGTGACAACTCCCACAATGACTCCATCTGGGAGGTGGATTATGGAAGAGGCTTCATGGAAGCTGCCTGTACCCCCAAAAAGCATGGGCTGAGGTAGACTCACCCTGACAAAGATGAGGGTGTCCGAGTCACCCACACGGTATTTGCCTTCAGATATCTTGATCATGGGGAACTGGACAGGGCAGGTACAGCGGCTGACCAGGTGCTGGACCTGTGGGAAGCAGGGATAGGTCCTCACTGGGCTTCCTGGGAAGGGTTCTGGGGTGGCCATGCCCATTCCCATCCCATCCCATC
>VZTY01034892.1:0-19104 GCA_013400935.1 Turnix velox
TATTCTATGATTCTAAGACAACTCTCTGAGGAGCTTGCAGTTGTCATATTTGTGTCATATGAAGTCTCTGGCTACTAATTGCATTGATCTTTAATACTAAAACATCTAATTAATGTGAGTCAAAGAAACAATACTTTAAGCTTTGTCAATACAAGAAAACCAAGATGCTGGGGCATGGGCACAGGCACTGGATGATTATTGTCCATCATTATTCACTATTAATTCAATTTTGGAATGGTTTTGGCATGACCACCTGCTTTTCTGCAATATAATGTTCAGGAATGGCTAGGCATGTCAATGCCAGTTCTACTGGGCTGCTGGATGTGGTCCAATAGCTATACATTTAGGAGCCACATCCAGCCAGTTGGACACATGGCCACAGAATGGTCCTTGGCTCATTTCAGTCATCATGACACATCCAGTCACCGAAGGGAAAAGATGGTCAGTTTTGAAGGGATAAAATCAGAATCGTCTTCCCTTTCCATGCTTCATTATTTTGCACACTGATATCTCAGATTTTTTTTTAAACAGACTGCCTCTAGAAGAACACCCCTGCTTTCCTTCTCCCCAAAAAATGCTCCTTTGATCTATCAGAATTTGTAGTTTTGTCAGTAAATTGCAGTGCACTTCAAGCAGTTAAAATCCTAGGGAAGGACTATTGGAGTTGCATTTGAATTACATGCTGAAGACCCCAACTAAGACTGCAGAGAAAACATCAGAAAAACAAAAGACATGGAGAAATGGTTTATCTGGGGTCTAGTAATAAGTCCATAACTGAGTATGTCATGGCACAGGTAACAGAAGAGAACCATGATACTACCAAGCACAGTGTTGCAATTAAACACAAGATTTCAGAATGCTGTAGGTGGAGGATGATCTCCCTTCTCTACATATATGGATCCTGAGTGCCCTTTTTCACTGAAATTTGATTGCTCTGGCTCAGAGCCAGGTTAGAGGTGTTGTAGGTGTCCAACTTCAAAGAGGGCTGCATGATGTCCTAGCACAGGACCCTCTGGATTGCTCAGGAGACACATTTCTCCCACTCTTGGTCTCTGACTAAGTAATATTGCAGGAGATCCTATGCTACATCTCACAGCAAGGTCAGCTTTCTACTAACTCAAGAACTTTGAAAAGACAGTGAAATTGTTGAGCAGAAGGTCTGTAGCAAATAGAAAGAATGGTATTTTTTCCCCTATGAAATAATTAACAGAACTGTAAATGCAACACTGAGAAATGCAGTAAAAAAGAGTAACTAACAACTACTTAGAAAAGGGGCCAGACAAAAAAATTTGCAGGTAGATTAAACACACACCAGAAGCTCACCTGTGAGTGTCCCAGGGCAGACTCAGCAGCACTTTCCTCTCAAGGGATTGTGGTGCTGCTGGTACAGTAAGGGATTGTGATGCTGCTGGGCCCTGGGATGCTGAGCCATAGGAACTGAAGGCTTCAATGGTCCCTGCCTATGGCAGGGGGTTTGGAACTAGATGATCTTCAAAGTTCCTTCCAACCCAAATTGTTCTATGATTCTATTCTTCTCTTCTATTCTATGAGATTCTTACAACTTCTTTTTGCAGGAGGAATTGAGTTCAAAATCTTATTGTCATATTTATATTGAACAGTGAGTAATAATACAGATTCATGGACCCAATTAATCATTTTAGCTTTTGGGGATAATGAGTAAGGATTTGTTCCTGTAAAACTAACACACTCACAGATGATAGTGTCTGGTGCTGAGGTTTGTCAAGGAAAAAGTGATGTAGGAGCAAGTGCTGATCACCCACCACAGCACAAGTTAATCATAGAATAGTTTGGGTTGGAAGGGACCTTAAAAATCATTGAGTTCCAACCCCCCTGTCATAGGCAGGGGTTGACTGAATGCTGACGTGTTTGTGCTGTAGGTCTGCAATGTGAAGGACTCACTCCAGCAAATGGGACCTTCACATAAAGCTTAATTCAGGGATTTCCATGCACTTGCTAGCTGGCCACCTTCAAATCCAACCTTAGTTACAGTCTCAGTATATTAAGAATACTCTTCTGGTTGCTATCTCTACAAGTCACCGGGCTAATTAAGTATCTTCTAATGAGAACGATTGCTATATCAATGCAAAGAAATTGATTCACAGAAAGAAGTCAGGATTTCTCAGCAGGTGGCCTGAATTTGTTCTCAGCTCAGAAGGGAAGTGTCTATCCATTCTACCCTTTTCCAAAAAAGAGCTTCAAGCTGCGCTCAATAGTCACTTAAATATATAGCCATGTCAGTTGCTATAAAGCAGTGTAATAAAATGCATAATCATTCTTCATTTATTATCTAAGCTAAATGGTGTTGATTTTAAACAGTGCAATTATAGACAATGCACCAAGAAATTTTTTTGATAAATAATACTGATTTGTTTGATAAAATATGTTTTCATTTAATATACTTCAACTCATTAATCTTCTGTGTCAGTGTAGAGAAATGAACCTATGATTTTTTCAGCCCTGCATTTCTATAGTTCTGTAACATATTCCTATGCTGATCTGGTTTTGGAAACAGCAACATATAATTCATATCCAGACAAAAATATCTACAGCAAATTTGCAAAATAGAACATCATTATCTTAATTAAACTTCAATGCTATCTGACATTCCTAATTTAAAACATACTGTGAGTTATGTAGCATTCCTACTGCATATACAGTTCATAGAGAAATGTGATGCTCTTGAATTCTCCTGAAAAACTTTGGATGCTATTTGTAAGATTTGATTTATCAATAAATACATTAATGAAAGGAAACAGTAAAGTCTTATTTCCTGTGCCAAACAGTTTCCATTTTTGTGAGTCCAATTGCATACATGTATATATACATTTTTGCAAGCTTCAACTCCAATGGCACTCAAGTTACAGAGGAACAATGACGTCCCTTAAACATGGAGGGAAAGAAAATACAAGAAGTTAAAAATGCTGGCTGCATTATACATTTCATAAGGGTTTGCATTATGAGTGACAGTAGAAGGGCAGACAAGAAAGGCAGCATGCAGCAGATACCACAGTAGTGGCCATCCCAACATCAAAGGACTGGTGGGACCCACAACTACATGGTAGAACTCACCCTATAGCTGCTCCCCTCCCACAGCATACATCCCTTCTCTTACATTCACCTCATCATCTCTTTCCTTTCCACAAAATCACAACAGAGACTTTGCAATTCATCTCTTACTTTCTGCATTTCTGAAGCCCTTACTACTCACTGGGTTACTTCAATGCCCACCCCATAAACTAATCATGCACCAACTTCCCCCTAGAAACCATACAGTGCAGTTTCAAAAGGTAATTTCTAATTCTCTCCACAGCTTTGGCATCAACTGATTGGCAACAACAAATCTTTCCCTGAAAATATCTTCAAGTATTATTATTATTATTATTATTATTATTATTACATTTTGTGAGTTATGGGTGTTGCAAAACTGTATTTATACAACTCCAAAACATTTCTATGTGGAATTCATAACAAATAGCAGGTGGCTTTTTGTAATGGAAGATAAATGAGTGAGACCTGCCAAATCTATGTATGGGAAGGACAACACACAACTCATAACACTTGTTACTGTATTTTGTGACCACTTTACAGACAACACCAAAATCCAAGCTAACATATACTTAAGGGATCAGATGGGAGAGGAAACTGAACCAGGTTTCTGAGGTATAGTCCTCTCCATAATTTCCTCTCAAGTAAAAGCAATCTCATTGAAAGTATCTAGAAGTTTTAAAGCGGGTTTGGATACAAAGGAGATGCATATAATTGCAGGAAAATGAGAAAAATGTTGGTGATGTAGTCTGTATGCAGCAAACTCATCATGCCACAAGACAATCACAGGTCTTAATTAGCAAAGTATCTTCATCCATGACCCTTTAAAATCTGTGAATAACTCAAATATTCTGAATACGCTGTTTGGCAAAATCTGTTTTCATCCTGTTAGTTTGGAAAGCTTTCTACTGTAAGATGCAAGGAGATACCAGAGTCTGTGAAAGCAATGCATGGATACAAATATCCTCAGTGTTCAGAAAACAAGAGCTTCAAGTCATCTTTGTGAGAGGACTAACCAAGGGAGACTTAGGAATGACTAGACTCACACAAACCCTGTGGAAATATATGCAGCAAGTTCCCTCAGGTAAGAATTTGAGTGCATTAAGGGATGCCTGGATTCAAACATCATTTACTGTAAAACATATATGGCTTTATTTACCTCTGCCAAGAAGGCTGATTCTCTTTGTTCCACTTGAATGCACTTGAGATCTTTACACCTGGAGAAGAGAAGGCTCAGGGGGGACCTCATAGTAGCTTATCAATACTGAGGGGGTCCTACAGAAAGGCAGGGGTAGGACTTTTTAATAAGATATGTGATGGGAGGACTAGAAATAATGGATGTAAATTGGAAGGGGGTAGATTTAGACTTGACATAAGAAAGAAATTCTTTCCAGTGAGGGTGGTGGGACACTGGAAGAGGTTGCCCAGAGAGGTTGTGGATGCCCCCTCTCTGGAGGTGTTCAAGACCAGGCTGGACAAGGCACTGAGCAGCCTGATGTAGTGTGAGGTGTCCCTGCCATAGGCTGGGTGGCTGGAACTCGATGATCTTTAAGGTCCCTTCCAGCTCAAACTGTTCTATGATTCTATGACTGGAGGGAGGTTTTGATGTGCCACAAACTGCTCCAGCAACTACTAAAAGCTCTTACTCTATACCATGGTAAAGAATGATATTAAGCTTAACCTGCTCTTCCTGAACTTTATATAGATAGGGAAACTGGCAAAAATATAGGGAAATGAAGAAAATGATAGCCAGGGAGAAAGTCTGCTCCAAACATAATCCAGCTAGTAGAAAAAGAGAGAGTGAAGGTGATGGAGAAGATACATAGGTGTTCCACACTGTCACATCTATTTCTTCATATTTATCTTGCTTTGAATGGCACTGTGCTTTATCAAATAGAATATTTTATTGCTTGAGAGTCCTTGCTTCTGTTCTGTTTCTTGTCATCTTCTGTGGTGGTTACAAGTTGAATATTGCTATTTCTTAATCTAATGGCTAAATCTAATAACTGTTGTCTCTTCATGCTTACTTGGAAGGAGGATAGCAAAGGCACAGATCCAGATTTCAGATCTTTGGGGCTCAGAGGACAATAGCATTATCTAAAAATCTGTAGCTTTTAAAAGATAAATGCATTCCTCTTTGTCAGCATTTTGCCAGCTTTTTTCCATGCACTGACATCAAACTTATTATCCTTAACAATGTGTTTGCCAGGATGGAAATCATTATTCAGAAGTAAGAAAAGCACAACAGCTTGCTGAGTCTCCTGACAATACAGGAAAGTAATTTTATTAGCTGGATCCTTATGACAGCATTTAAATACACAGGCAAATTCCCAGTATATAAGTAATTATTTATTATTAACACAATAAAATATTTATGGCATTGACAAATCATTCAAGAACCTAGAAAATGTCTTAAGCTTCAATATCAGAGAGCTAGCAAATGTATGCATAAATAAAAAAGTTATGCCTTCATTTAATTGCATTCCTAATTTGCATGTTTTGCAACTTTTAAATAATTTTAATAATTCAATTAAAGCATGAAATATCTCAAGAATTTTAAAAATATATTTCAATAATTTAAATTTCAACCTGAAATTTCAATTTATAGGCTTTATCTCCTTTTATTTTTTCTGTAAACTTTGCACAGTTGAGTTGCTCTACAAATGAGCTTATAGGGTAGGAAACAACACAGAAATTAGCTTTTTATTCCAGTGAGTAGATTGTTTCAGATTGCTCACCAATGTTTTAATTTCTGGCAAATTTGGACAAAGGTAAAGACTGAATGGAGACTTTGGATCAGATACAGAACATGAGAAACTTGTGTAAGAACTCATATACTCTTTGTTATACCAGTGTTTTTGCAAGAGGAGTAGAATTTTAAATAGGTCTTTTTTTGAAGATCATTCAAAAAAGGAAAGATAGCTGAGTTTTGCACTCTAGCAAAAGCTTCCTACAGACTTCTTATCAGTGGTGGTTGCCACTGGATGTTCTTGCTGCGGGATCAATCTTCTGTAAAAATATAGAGGCTGAAATAGGAAGCAGTTTTTGGTATCTTAGATATTTAAGCATAAAGTTAAATAAAGGATGGGGGACCAAACTGTGAATTCCTTAGAGAGGCCTCCCACTGAGGGCATTCTCAGTTGCCATTAAGGCAGCTGCAGAAATGAGGTAAGTGTTGGTGAAGCCCAGGAATATCTGCCTCTGGAAGGACTTAAAGAGTGAAAGGATGGAATGCACTGGAATATGTTGTTGAGCCTGGCTGGTGGCACAGCACTGGGATGGTGGCAGGGAAGGTGAAACCACAGAAGACATTCATTTCAGCACAGATAGTGGGAGGTAAAAGCAAGCACACTTTGTGCAGTTTCAAAATAGATTAGGCAGGGCCATTAGCAGATGGTGAAAGGGAGTAGGTAGGAATGCTGGCAGAGTTCAAGGCTATGGCTGCAGAAAGTGGCCAGACTTCCATGGTCTCTCCAAGTCCTTTTGTCTCTGCAGGGTTAGGAGGATGGAGTGACCAGAACCCCTATTCTGTGTAGGATGGCATTTTTTACATTTACCTTTTGACACTTGAGATGCTGAAGTGAAATGCTACTAAAATCACAGCCTCCCAAGAACTCATCAGAGCTAGAAAACACAGAAAACAGCCTGGATATCCAGCAATTACACATGAAAGAGCCATTCATGGAAGCTGACAAGTTGTGAGTGCAGATAAACAGAGTAGTTGGCCTTGGTGGGAAACGGCTTCCATAGCAATCTCATACAGGATTACTCATACAGATGTCTCATTGACTCACAGAGGATCATCAGCATCTCAGCTCAGGGAGCTAATGCAGAAAAAAAGTCTTTTTACTGCAAGAGAAGCCACACTGCTAATGGTTGAAAATCTACCTTGGGCTACTGCCAGGGCAAAGGACACCTCTATCCCATCTATGTCCCTCCTGCTGACCATCCACACTCAAGTCTGGTGAAGAGACACTAAACACATCTCCAGGGATGCCCAATGCAGCTGGAGGGTGTGCAGCCTGCCCAACCTGCATGGTATGCTCTCAGAACCAGAGAGAGGGAAAGGCACAAAAGCTGGGCTAAAACCATGAGCAGCCTGATCTAGTGGGAGGTGTCCCTGCCTTTGGCAGGGGGGGTTGGAACTTGATGATCTTTAAGGTCCCTTCTAACCCAAACTATGCCCCAGACACGCAGCTCATGCCAGCTCAAAAGCAAAGGCCAAGGATGCTGCTTTGTCCTGGGACATGCTATTCCCCCAATCTGTCCAGGCTCTGCCTGAAAAGCTCTGCTGCCAAGAGGCTAGAAAGCCAGCAGGGAATTTTATAGTGGTACCCAGCTCACCTCTACCAGGCATGCACTAGTAGCAGTGCCAGGCTGACTTACTAGTGGGTTTTCCCCTTTCTTATTAAATCTTTGCTTTCTCATGCAAGCTGTCCTTAAGTAAAGGTGAAAAATCCCCTGGAAGAGAGTGTCAATGCCACTCTTGCCAGAATAGGCAATGCTTTTCCTATTCTCATGTCCACCACTGCTTCAGCTGCCTTCTCAGCACAGTGGAGCTCAGCTCTGTCCACAGTGCAGTAAGGGTAGGCTTTATCTTTTAATGTAAAAATAATATTAGCAGTATATATCCACTGAGGAGAGAGTCCTGTCAACACCATAAATCATGCATAGGATCTTCACTGGGAATGGCACTTTGATATTTCTTCATACTCTGAATATTATCTATACATACATAATCTGCATTTTTTTCCTGATCGATCCACTAATATGCTAAAGCAGCCCAATAGGACTCCAGCTTTTGATGGCTTTTAAAAACAATTTTCCTGTTCCCAGGTGAAAGCACCACCCGGGAGTGGTGCAGAGAAAAGCCTTACACCCACCCACCAATTTCCTGATGGCAAAGAACAGTTTTGTGTTCTCATCTGCTAATAGAAAAAGCTGGATGGATCCCCTCAGCAACCTCAAAGCCCATCCACTTCAGAAAGCCCTGGGACTGGAGGACAGTCAGCAGCAGAGAGCAAAACCACAGGCTTGAGGGAGAATTTGATAGTCCCCTGCTTAGATCCAGTGACATCTGGTTTCTTGCTGCTATAAATGCAAGTCAGCTGGAGAGGGGTGGTGGGACTTGATGTGGTGTGAGACCACTGCACCACGACCACGTTATCTCTTTGCACAGGGAGGGGAGCCCAGGTCTGCTCCCCTGTGCCAGGAGCCACCAGCCAGCAAATGCTGCCAGACAGCCTGTGGGGACATGCAATTACACTCCCCAAGACAAAGCTGAAGAAGTGATAACAAAAGAAGCTTGCAGCTTTTCAAATGTCTTTGAGGGATAAAAGCCAAGAACCATACTTTTTTTCAGCACAGAGTGCTTGTGTTCAGAAGAATAATGCCACAATCTTCCTTTGCTTTCAGCTCTGAGCTAATTATCCCCTATCCTTTTCTCTTTGCAAGAGTGCCTTTGCAGTGTATCTCATTAAAAAATGAGTTGGGAGTAGTTTCTGCTGTGCTGGCTGGAAGTTTATCATCATATCTGTGGGAATCCCACAGAAATGGAAACTTCACATTGTCCTGTGACTTCTGCATCTGATACCAAAATGTCACTGCTGAGTGATGACCTTCCTGTCCTGCAGACACCAGGGATGACAGATCAAAGACACAATTAAAGTCAGTGAACATGGTTAGGAAGATGATTTGGAGCATACACCACATGAAAGTGCAGAGAGCAAAGTCCTTTGGTAAGACTTGCTTCAGCCAGAAGATGGGAAGGCAGGTTGGCTGACAAATCTTTTCTGGGCAGCTCCAAGAGGGTAGTGCAGACAGATGGACAGGACTAAACAGGACTGCAGAGCATGACAGTCGACATATTTTGAGGTGTTGATACCAGCAGTGCCAAGACTACATTTTCCCCACTGATATGAGATCACCTTTTAACTTCAGGTGAGAATTAAACCTGATGAATCCTGTCTCTAATCCCAAACCATAGCCTTTGGCAAGGCCTTATTCTGGCCAAGACACGTCCTGAGCAGCTTAGTGCTGGGGAGAGAGATAATTACTATTATTTGGTCCATTTCTCTCTATGGATTACAGGGAGTAGGTGATTTAGACAGTTCAGCCCAAGCCAGGCAAGACAAATCTTTGCTTTCATTGGGATGTCTTAAGAAAAAATCTAACTTGAAAGCAGTAAGGTATTTGAACTATATTATCTCACTGGTTTTTTGTACCCCCTTGAATATATTTGCTCACTGTTGTGTCTTGTATTTTATTTGTCTGCCTTTATGCTCTGTTTTGTGCAGTGCCCAGTTCCCCCATGTGATTAGGGCTTCTCTGAACAACAGAAAAGCCAATAAATAATAACAGGCTGAGGCAGAAACACAGCAATTTTACCAGGGCAGAAATTACTGATTAGTAATTTTTTTTTAGGTATGTTACAAAGCTGAGCTCTCTGCAGGGTGTGGGTGAGCCTACATCACATCCAAACCTCCCTGTTGCTGACTTTTGCCCTCTCCAGAGGGCAAAATTAATTCTCTGCAGACAGCTCAGAGGCCTTAAAACCACCTTTCAAGAGCTCCAAGGGACAGGACAGCAAGAGGCAACTTCACCCTCATTAGGTATGAAGTAGACAGGAGGATTTTGATGCTTCTCTTTCCAGCTTTAATTTCTGCCTAAGCACTTAGGCGTCCCAGGCCAACCTAGAGCAATTTAAGACACTGTAATATACTTGTCATCCTTCAGGCTTAAATTCATCTCTGAAGTTATGCAACTGATTTTTACACTTCTAAAGTCAACTGGGAGCTAAAATCTTACAAAGTATGCTGTATCCATTTGGATTAAAGAGAAATTACATACACTTTCAAGTCCACTTTTTGTTAGTGCAGAATATATGAGCCGGCCACTTTTGTATTACTTATTTTTTTCAGACAAACTTCATTTTTACTTCTCAGATTATACCACTCTTTTTTCTGTTCTAACTCAGTAGCAGTCATTTAGCTGGTAGTTACCAGAAAGATGAACAATATTTCAGCCTCAGAACAACCCTGTAAAGTGCTTTGTTCTTGGATAAATGCTTCGATATTGAAGTCTGTGCTCAGAGATATTTTACTGAGCCCAGTAAAATAGAAAGCAAAAAAAGGGTTCTCAGAAGGGAAAATATCTTAAACTACAAGTGTAAGTCACAGAAATGCATGACCAGGTGGAAAAAAATCCCCACCTTACCAAAAGCCTTGAAAAGGACAATGGTTTCCTTCCATTTTCACCCTGCACAAATCAATTTAATGCAGCTGGACCGTTCAAGTGTTAGATTTGCCCTGGAATTTTTCTGACCCTGCTGGGCTGCCAATTTCACTGTCTTTTTGTCACACTCCTGCAGCAAACACATTCACAGAGATTCAAAAGGGCTTTCTACATTCAGAAATACCAGACAAACATAAAAAATTCCAAGATTAAAGAATAATTTTAAAGCATGGGCTTCCTTCACCTAGCCATTAACATCACCCACACATTCTAACATAAATACCATCACTATTTGAGGAGCACTACCTTGCCTGTTTTTCTTTCCTGTGCTCCCTGCCAGCTCACTCTTTCCCAGCTCTAGTTTGTTAGTGTTAAATCTCAATTTTGTGCCTCTCCATGGCAGCAAACACCAAGCAGGTGTGGGCTGAGGGGTATGACCCAGAAGGGTGACTTAAATAGTGCTGTAGTACTGTGACACAGTCATTGTTAAAGGTACAAAGCTACCTTTGTAGCTAGTTTTGCTTCATCTGTTGGGATGCTTTGCCTGCAAACTTACAGAGTTTTCATAGTTCTCCTGGAAAGGCAGCCCAAAGTTTCCAGGCAGTACTGCCACAGCCAGTTGTGGGGCTATAAGAAGGAGCCAGAAACTCTCTGCAGAGATTAAATGGTCCCAAAAGACCAAAAAACATTTCATTAGGGGCACTCAGCAAGATGGAATTCAAGAAGAAAGTTTCATCTAAGTCTCATTGTAATTCAATGATGTGGAACTTAAATGTGCCTACAAAATTGACTTTGTCCCTTTGCCTTTGCAAGGTCCTTCTTCAATTTGCCCAGTTCCCCTTGTTTTCTTAACATTTTCCATTTGCTGCTATATTCTTTTTTCAACCTTTCATTTTGATCCTTACTTCTGAAAGTCCCATGGGAACACAGGTTTCTATTCACTTGCAAGAAATATACATTTCAGACTGGTTTTGACAGGATAAATTAATCGAGACCTGTGCAAAACCTTATAAAAGCAAAAAGGTTTCTAAAAAAATACAGGGAGTAGGTACTGGCTATGATCTTCTGCCCTCTGAGCACAGATTATACCTGCCTGGGGGAGAATAAACCTCCTGTACAGAGTTGCCTTCACTCATTAAATTGGAACTGAATTCAGGCTCATTCTTTTTACAGACACTTAATATAACAAAGTCCCTGAAAGGAAGTTGGCAAAGGACAGGAACATTATATGGAAATTTGACGACAGTATGTGATACAATGGACCAAAAATTGGTTTCTCCATAAATCTGGTGGTGAATTTGATGGAAAGTAACATTGTCTTTCCTGATTTCTTCTTCTTACAGAGAAACTGTTCTCTGTTGCACATTATGGTCCTCTCAATCTGTGCTCTTAAGGGCAAAGACTGTTTCCATAGACAGAAAAAGATCACTGTGACAGATGAAACAACTTTTGAGAACCTCTCTGGGCAACCTGTTCCAGTGTTTCACCACCCTCACTGTAATGAATTTCTTTCTTATATCTAGCCTGATTCTACCCCCTTCCAATTTACATCCATTGTTCCTAGCCCTTCCATCACATATCCCATTAAAAAGTCCTACCCCTGCCTTTCTGTAGGACCCCTTCAGGTACTGATAAGCTACTATGAGGTCCTCCCTGAGTCTTCTCTTCTCCAGGCTGAACAACCCCAACTCCTTCAGCCTGTCTTCATAGGGCAGTTGCTCAAGCCCTTTGACCATCTTCGTGGCCCTCCTCTGGACCCGCTCCAACAGCTCAATGTCCTTCTTATGTTGAGGACTCCAGAACTGGACACAATACTCCAGGTGGGGTCTCACCAGGGCCGAGCAGAGGGGCAAAATCACTTCTCTTGACCTGCTGGTGTTTAAGGCCAGGCTGGACAAGGCACTGAGCAGCCTGATGTAGTGGGAGATGTCCCTGCCTATGACAGAGTGGTTGGAACTCAATGATCTTTAAGGTCCCTTCCAACCCAAACTATTCTATGATTCTTTCATTCTAAGTATGTATGTCTTTGCAATTCCTGTCTCTAGAAAGCCATTGCAGAGGAACTGGAGATATGTGATTCTGGGTTTTGGACCTAGTTGACAGCATCAGGAACCTTAAGTCTGCAGTGATTAACTGGTAGATATCTCCTTCTTTTCTGGATGTGGTCCAAATCCTTCATTACAGTTGCTTGTAAGTTTAAAATTTATCACTTTCAAAAGTTCAGCCTTTCAAGAGTGGCGATGTGCATTACTCTAATGCTGTATGCTTTTTTTCATGTAGCAAGAGTAATTAACAGGAGGCAGGCCTCTGATTTTTGGCAACCAGTGTAGACAATTTCAAAGATGGAAATTACATTCATGTGCAAAAGGTGAGAGACTGAATTTTCTGCTGTCAGTCCCACAAAGAATATGCCTTCACTGTGCTAGAAATATCCAATTAAAAGCTTAAAATAAATCTAGGTTTTTAAATAAGCATTAGGTCTGTCCACAGGTCAGTGCAGATGCTATTTCAAAGGTCTAGAACACTTGCCCTTCATGCTCTTCATACTGAGGAACAGGGAGGTTTTTTGACTCCATGCCTTCCAAAGGGACAGCCACAAATGGCTCTCTGTCAGTGATATGACCAAGATGGTTGAGAATATCACAAATCTGCCTTATGCCCAGGGGCTGCTTCACAGTGGCATCCTGCAGAGAGCACTGCAGCATCGCCTCCTTCCAACTGAGGTGTGGATCTCATGGGTCAAATTAACTCCCATTTCACTGCCAAAAAGCAACACAGACTCAGCAGTGACTTTGGCTGGTGGCTCACTCCCAACCTTCTGATGATAAGAACTCTGGGACTAGATCCTCCATGCTAAAATTTTGGCATTTGAGCATTTGAGTGTTTAAATTCAAGGATGGCATCACCATCCCATATTGCAGAAGAAAAATAACATGACAAATGTGACCTGTATGAAACTGTAGAAGTAGATGTATATATAAAGGTGTGCTACAGTCGTTTCAGTCACATAGATTTTGTGTATCCCTCATTTTGCTCAACACAGCCAATGCTGGAGCCATTCTGGACATATTCCTGGCTCCAGAGAACCTGTGGATTAAAACTTCAGCTGACAAAAGACCCATTCAAAAAGATGAGACAAGGACGTTAATACTTAGGGACCAAGGTTCTGATGCTCTGCCTAAACTCTAACTACATCTGAGTTTTATGTGACTGCAGACCTACATTCAGCAAAGCTTATTCATCAAAGGAAGTCAAAAAGCAACAGAAAAGCAGCTTCTGCCAGGAAGGGAAAGACTAGAGGCCACAATGAACAAAAGGAAAGGGCACGAACTAGCTCATGGAGATGATGCATGCATGAGAGAGACTCCAGTGATCTGAAAAAGAGCTTGGTAACTGCAGAGGACAGCAGCCTAAGCTAAAAGGATGCATTAAGGAAATGGTGGGAACAGATATTTATAAACTGTATTGTGTCCAGATTTCTTATGTCAGGTCAGTTAGAGGGTAAAGACAAAGGTAAAGAATAGGGCAGGTTAAAACTGGTTTAACTCACAAAGAAAGCTTTGCCCAAAAATGTATCCAATAAAAAATATTAAGTACATGATTATTTGAAACATAAACTAAAAACTGCTTCAGAGGTTGGCAAGGAAACTTTCCTCCTGGCACTGAAAGCAAGTCCTGAATCTTTAGGATTTGCAGATTCCCAAAAGCTTGTTTTTAGCCTTGTAGAGCACTTCTGTCTGTTTCAAGTTTCATCCATATAAAGGTAAAATCTGGTTTTGACTCTTACCAAATTCTTTGCTTCAATAATTTTTAATGTTATGGGAATGTCAATTCTCACTACTTAATATAATAACATATTTCATATATGTTACATAAACAATACCATATTTCCCAGTTTCTCTTTTGAATCCCATACTTTTGGGTTCATTGACTGTGCCTCAAATCACTTGGCAATAACCACCATATCAAATCTTCTCACTTCACAATAACCTCTACAAAATGGGTCAAAATGGTTGAATACCATAACCAGAACTTGTGTATAAAGAGCTTCAAATATATGTTTTCCATTGATATATTTCTGGACACGCACAAAATTTTCAATAACTTTGCTGATACCTCTTTCTTCATCCAGCCTTTATTCAACATGCATTTTGTAGAGAATAAACTATGGTTTCTTCTTTAATAGCTATTATATATAACACACACAATTTTAGTGCTAGGTTGAAAGAGGATTACTTGCTTTAATCAAAAGTTTAGGATTTCTGAATTCTTTCAGAACAAGTAATTTGAAATGTTTGCCTCAAATTGTATTTCTTTAAGCCTTGCACTCTTTTATGCATTTTCTGCTGCCCCTCATGGTCCAGTTGCTCTTGAACTTTACAAATTCATCTATATCTTTTATTTTGAGGACTCTGTTTTCCTGCATCATTTTAATTACTCTGCTGGTCTAAACCTGGATTACTGAGCAGCCTGGGAAGGAACAGGCTTTAGATGAATCTGAGAGCTTACTACTTGTCAAAATACCCTGTAATCCCTGGTAGGATTTACTCTCCACAGTGTTTCCTTGCTGCTAAATGACAAACAAATAAAATTGGCTATGGAAAGTTATTCACTTTTAATAGATCTGAGAGAATAGTTGACAAAGATACCAGAAGGTTAAACCCAACAAGAAAGTACTTTTTTGAGCACAAAAATTAGAATAAGTCAGGCTTATGCTGATCTTAATCCTGGACACATAAAAGCTTCTAGTAGGAGGAGTGTAGCAGGTCTAACTGTGACAGTTTGTTTCATGCAGATTTTTTTTTCAGATTTTGAAGCAGAAATATGTCTTTGAGGTGGTCAAAATAAACTCTGACTTCTGCATGTCAGAATCATAGAATAGTTTGGGTTGGAAGGGACCTTAAAGATCATTGAGTTCCAACCCCCCTGCCATAGGCAGGGACACCTCCCACTAGATCAGGCTGCTCAGTGCCTTGTCCAGCCTGGTCTTGAACACCTCCAGAGAGGGGGCATCCGCAACCTCTCTCGGCAACCCATTCCAGTGCTTCACAACCCTCACTGTAAAGAGTTTCTTTCTTATGTCAAGTCTAAGACCATAAGATGCCAGAAGGAATGTTAGGAAATGCAGAGAATGTTTATAATTGCTTAAGAAATCTGAAAATGGCAGCCTGGGATGGATGTTTTGGGAAGAAAGTCCAGTGTGGCAGTCAGTCACTCAGGTTTGGAGGACTGGAGGGCAAAATAATGGATTCATAATTCTCAGTGAGGGGTTTTGTTATTTACTGCATTCAAAGCCATGGTTTCAGCAAGCAGCTGTTTTTTCTAGGAAAAGCTGAGCCCTCGCATATAAAGAATGGTCTGAGTTTGTATATATTCCCAGGCCATTTTCCTGTCAGTCAGTGCAAATCACAACATTAGAAGGAATCACAGATTCACAGAATGACCTGGGTTGGAAGGGACCTCAAGGATCATGCAGCTCCAACCCCCCTGCCTAGCAGGGCCACCAAACAAACACATTTCCTAGATCAGGTTGCCCAGGGCCCCGTCCAACCTGGCCTTGAACACCTCCAAGGACAGGGCATCCACAACCTCCCTCGGCAGCCTGTTCCAGGACCTAACCACTCTCCTAGTAAAGAACTTCCCCCTAACATCCAACCTAAATCTTCCCTCCTTCAACGTGGATCCATTTCCCCTAGTCCTGCTATTGTCAGCCCTTTCAAAGAGTTTACTTCCTTCCTGAGTGTATGCTGTACCTGTTCTCCTGGCTCAAGCATTTTTCTGGTGGGGTCTCAATGCTCCCACAGTCCTCCTCCCTGAGCACTTAGTTATCTACACCTATATGTGCAACTTCACTTTTCTGAGTTATTATAAATTCTTTTTACAAAAAAATTCAATAATTCTTCCCATGTTTTTCCCCAGGAATTCTCTCCTCAGTTTTCAAATGCTTGATGCTCTGCTTGTGCTTCATGTCAGTGTCACTCACTTCCAGACCCCCTGTTCATTTTCCAAGACATCCTCCACACCACTGTGATGCTCATTTTGTTTCATGACAGCATAAGTCAGATAACACTGGCACAGTAATTTTGGGGATAACACCTATTTATTCTAATTTTCTGTGCATCTCCTTTTTACCCATGTGTCCTGGTTTTGGGCCCAAAATTAACCCCCCAGAGACAGATGGCCCTCCCTCCTCTCTCTGAAGAGAGGAGAGGAAGGAAGGAGGAGATTTATGAGTTCAGAAGAATTCCAAACTACTTTAATAGATAATGAAACAATAGACAAAATCAAAAGGAAAAGACAAAAAGGTATACAATATTTACAAGACCGAATCCAGCTCCCGGGATGATGATCACGTCCCCACGTGAGCAGGCCGAGGAGAGAAGGCCTGAGGAGAGAAGGGTCTGAAGAGCGCAGGGCCGAGGAGGGAAAGGCCGAGGAGGGAAGAGAGGGACTGACCCTTCGATCCCTCAGNCAGCCCCTCGGCACCTCCCCCAGGCCGCCACGCGGCTGGGCTCCAACCTGGCGAGGTCTGCCTCAGGCCTCGATCGCTGTCTTTGTCTTGCTCCGAGAACTTGATGGCCGTCGTTAACTCCCTAGCCTGTGCCCATCCTCCAACAATTCCCCCGTTTTTCTTTAAACATTATACAACGGTAAACAATCTTACACACAATAATAACAAGTAAAAGTATTAGTACATTTTGGGAACTGGCTTGTGGCCCGTGGCCATGGCTCTCTGGTACAGCTTAGGGACTTGCAGAAATCCGCAAGGAGCCTCTCTGGCCTTGGCTAGTCCCGGTGGACAACTTTGGAGGAAAACAATCTTGAGGAGGTGAACCTCTTGAGAAGGTGAACCTTGAAGAGGCGCCACTGTAGGCGTGAGAGACAAAACCTAAGATGCAGCTGTGGGTAGGAGGTAATGGGGAGATGTACTTTATTATCACTGACCAATGAAGGTGATGGGAAAGATGTAGTTTATAGTCACTGACCAATGGATAAGCATAGTTATTGTAAACTGTAACCTCTATATAAGTGAGCTATTTGGGCTGAATAAACGGAAGCTTCTTTATCACTCATATTGTGTGGCTCATGGTTTCCCTCACCGGCCGGGCCTGCGCTGAACGTTACAAGTACAAACACAAACCAGAAAATCCACCCCATTCCACCTCAAACCAGGACACCATGGTAAAAGAAAACAAAAATGCAGCTGCTTCTACCTCTGTTTAAGAGCTAAGAGAGAATGGACTATACAACATAGTAAATACAGACACTTATGACATACTCAGGTTCATGTGCAAAATAGAGTTGGACTAATGCAAGCCACAATTTTTCCCTCGTTGAGTTTTAATTATCTGTTTCCCAATTACTAAGCTTAAGCTAACTCTCCTGCTGCAGAGGGCTGAAGCAAAATGCATGAACTGTAGCCTCAGTACATCATCTTGCATTGAAAAAAGCAACCAACCAAATATTTTGCCTTTCCATCAGCTTCTGAACTATGAAATTCCACAGCATTATTGAAGGATAAACTTCTGAAATTCTTGGATAATTCACATCAGGCCTCTTGAATTTGGATCCTAAGCATTCAAATCTTTAGAACACCCAGCAGTGCCTATGAAGTTCTCTGGCTACTTGTGATCTGGGCCAGGCTTCCTCCTAGTTCCTCTAACCATCACAGTGTGCAATCTACCCATGCTCAAAAGCATCTTCAGATCTAAATCACATAAAATCACACAGAGTCACAGAAATCTCAAGAGAGCAACTAGTCAAATCCCCCTGCCAGAGCAGGAATACCCACATCAGGTCACAGAGGAATGCATCCAGGCAGGTTTTGAATGTCTTCAAAGAAGGAGACTCCACATCTTCTCTGGGCAGCCTGTTTCAGTGTTTCATCACCCTCACCATGAAAAAGTTTTTACTCATATTTATGTGGAACCTCCTATGTTCCAGTTTGCACTCATTGCCCCATGCCCTATCATTGGATGTCACTGAGAAGAGTGTGGCTCCACCCTCCTGACACTCACCCTTTACATATTTATAAACATTATTATATCAAATATAATCCTTTGGGGTTTTATCAAATACTTATTTACTAGAACAATGGCCTTGATTTGCCTAAGAGCTTCAGCACTGGCATGCAAACTTGAAAAGAAATGCAAGTAGCCATGATGGAAGGAAACTATGTCTGCTGCAAATTCTGATGAGAAACCAAGAGTGAACAGAGGTAAGACTGAGGTGGTCAGTGCCTTCTGTGCCTCAGTTTTCAACAAAAAGGACTCCCAAGTCTCTGTGTAGTGAAAGGGCTCAAGAAGGAGAGTTGTGACCAGCAGTAGGTGACAGCAGCCTCTCAGTACCTACGAGGAGGTCATCAAGGAGACAGCAGAGCCACTCTACACCGTGGGTTATGGAGATAGGATAAGAGACAGCAGGCATAAGCTGAAACGTTAGAGATTCAGACTGGATATAAACAGAAATGTTTCCCCCATATCAAGCAATGTGATGGGTGGCCCAGGGCGACCCCTCAGTCCACGGAAGACTTTCAGGTCCTGACTGGATAAAACACTGAGCAACCTCATCTGATAGTATAGCTGATCCTGCTTGGAACAGGAGGTTGGACAAAAAGCTTCTTGAGGACTCTTGCAGCCTAACAATCCTATGACTCCTCCCATTAGATGAACTGCTACTGAAAATCTCTGCCTCTGAACATAATGCAATTGGAAAGATTCTAACATGAGTAGTCTGGATGGAGCAGGTAGCCTGGATGGAACAAGAAGGCAACAAGAGGAAGCAAAGAATCACAGAATAGTTCGG
>VZTY01034930.1:9776-22255 GCA_013400935.1 Turnix velox
AAAAAAAAATCACACTAGATTTTTGGGTCTGTACTTTCAAGTTGACAGAGGACCACACAAGGTAGAATTAAAAAGGCTAGTGTGTCAATTTACACCTAAATTAGTTTTAAGAACACCCTTGATAACCTTGTTAAAAAAGCATTTCTAAAACAAAATTCATCTGGTCTGCTGGGAGAGGAGACAGTCTCACCCCAGAAGATCCTACCAGACTTCAACAATAACAAAAGAGAGTCTGGATGACTAATGCAGATTTAAATATCTACACCACTGACATACAGACAATTTGCATGAGCAGAAGCAACAAAGTGAAAAATGCTAAGCATACACTGACCATAGAATCATAGAATAGTTTGGGTTGGAAGAGACCTTAAAGATCATTGAGTTCCAACCCCCCTGCCATAGGCAGGGACACCGCCCACTAGATCAGGCTGCCCAGAGCCTTATCCAGCCTGGTCTTGAACACCTCCAGAGAGGGGGCATCCACAACCTCCCTGGGCAACCTGTTCCAGTGCTTCACCACCCTCACTGTAAAGAATTTCTTTCTTATGTCAAGTCTAAATTTACTTTTTTTAATCCCCAGAATCCATCCCTCCTCCTTTCTGATGTCTAGGCTTTTCACTCTAGTTGCACATCCTGGTCATTTTGCTCATATTCTGTATCAGTACGGGCATACTTCAAGTCCTTCACTCACTATTTTCTCACATATCCCAGACTTGCAGAAGGAACTTCCCATCTCCTTTCAAATGCTTATCCATAGAACCACCCAAGGTGGCATTCCTGCAACTTGGCTTCTGTTTCACCATAATTAACAGTGCCTGTATCTCTACTTACCTTATGAGGCTCACTACAGAGGCTCTTCAGAGGTTCTATCAAGGTGCTGAATCCCCTTAGCAGGGTACAGTGGGGAATGTCTAAAGTGCAAAAATCCAACAAGAAGATGACCTAGAAGAAGACACAGCTCTCATGAAAATGCACATCATCACAATCACTCTACCCAGGAATAGGACAAAACCCCAATGGTCACTTACCAGCTGACGAGTGGCCATAGCAAAGACAGAGTTACTTATTTTTTCCACTATTGTTTTGCCACTATATTGAGATAAAAGTGACTGCAAAATCGTTCTGATATTTGACAGGAATTGGCCCACATCTAAAGAGAAAAAAAAGCCTTTAATAACCACCTTAAGGATTTGCTATCACAACCAACTTTAACAAAGACTTTAGGGCACATTGATGTGCACAAAAAGACAGACAACAGGAAAGGCATCTGCTGACACAAAGCAGTGACACTCAATAGCCAAAAATATTCAGAGGAGTTTGCTGTGATATTTCTATAGTGGAAACAAGTTATGCTTATCAACAATATTAAAAAAAAAAAGAAGAATGATGATTAATTTAATCAAACACTCCAATACTGTTGAAATAACCAAGTCGTCTCCTCCCTGTGTAAACTCATGTTTTAAGTAACAAATCATGCTAAAAATTCTTAGCTATGGCCCTACTCCATTTTAAAATGGAGGACAGAAACATAAACTTATTTACATACAAATAACATAAACATGAAGTAATTTTACATAAAATTACATCTCCACAAAGTACTTGGCCCAATTAACCACCCAATACCACTGGATTAACCAAAAAAAGAGGCAGTTGTAGCAAACACCCCTTAGAAGTGCCCAGTTTGTTAAGTTCTTTTCTTCTAGAAAAACACATACTATCACACAGGAGCCTATCAAAATAATACCAGAATGTTCAAAGGGAAGTCTGAATTTCCTTTTTTTTTTTTTTTTTACTTTCCAGGATTTGACACCCAAACCTTACCGAAATTATCATTATGGCTAAAATTGTTAGTTCTCCTACAGCATCTCCTACAGATTCGAAGAAAGAGAGACTGAAAATGCTATGACAGCTATAGGAAAGCTTCAAATGACCCTGGGAGAACCCTTACTACCATGCAAATCACATTTGAAAGCCCCCATTTTAATTGCATCACATTTAATTCTGCATCCAGTCCAAGCACTTACAGTTTTTGAGTATTCCTGCAGCAAGATCCTTGGCAGAATTATCACTGCCCTTAAGCTGGAGGTAGCACCACGAGAGGAGGCTGCCTTGAACAGACCAGAATAGAGAAGACAAGACAGTGCCACTCTCCTGCTGTGCAACATCCAGCATCATCATTTCACACTGGAAAAAAAAAAAAAAGAAGAAAGAATGTAAGAAGAGGATATCCCCTCCTGCTGCAGTATGACATATTATTCTATGTCCTAAGTAAAGTGTGATGGACATTATCATCCCAATTAAACCAGTGCAACTGACAAGGAGAGTAGAACACCATGAAGCAATCAGTGTATTTTGTTTAGATGAACTGCTGTTCCAAGCAGGAACAGCTTCATGAGTCACTCGATGTTCTCAGCACATCTTTTCTTTACGTTCACATGTAAATAACTCTCCTCCATTTACACCTCCCTTGGTGGCATCTCCAATTCTAACCTCTCAACTTGGGATGATTACTTCTGTTAACAGACTGCAGTAAAGCCTTCTCAATGCTAAGGAAAAAAAAAAAATCCTCATTTTATTCTTTATTTACTCCAGTATTAGGAAATGATAATGCTAAAAGTAAAATAGATTATATTTGAAGTTCCTTCCAACCCAACCCATGCTACAATTCTATGGTATCTCTATCTGTTGGAACCCCTTAACCAGACTTGAACAACCATGAATAGTTTTATCCTGAACAAACAGGAAAGTTAGTTCTTCAGATTACATCTCCTGTGTGCAGCTTGGGTTTGAAGGCACACAATCCCAGCAAAGAAGCTGGAAGAGAAACAGTGTAAAGACAGTTAGTTACCTCTCTTGCTGCCACCAGCAGAAGGGTATCCATGACTGACAGCACTTCACTTATGTCAAAATCTGAGGAAACTCCTTTCTCTGGTAATAACAAGAGCCCACCTGGATCTTGATCACTACAAAGTAAAGATATTCTCATTAACCAACAAACAGCACAGTTCCAAATATAACTTTATTTTTATCCTTGAGACTAATCTGTAGAGACCCTGCTGCACTTTTGTACAATGAAGATCAGGAGTGTTTGGGTTGTGATGATTCTAGACCAATGAAATCAATGCCAATAATTACCATGGGACAAATGATCACTTAAAATCTGAAAGACGGACTAGGAAAAATCTGAGAGCAGCATGTGATTCCTGTACCACCCTAGGACAATGCTTTATAAGGCTAATCAGTCAACATACTAATTAGCATCAGTCTTCTTTCGAAAGCCAAAGCAGTTGACTGAGAATTCTTTTCCAGGGAAATAATATTTCTAAAATGGACTAAAGATGAACTTATTAACAGATGTAGGGTATGAGATAGTGAGTCCTTACCTGAAGTGGGTACACAGGGATCTGAAGGCAAGATGTACAGATTGCTTATGTTCTTGTTCTGTGATGTTCTTCTAGAAAAGGACAAAGATTGATTTTAATGGTACGTTCTGAACTCTAATTTCTGCCTTCTACTATTAATTTTTTGTAAGAAAGGCAGGGTTAGCTCCTCTTTTTCTTTAAATAAGCTGCAGAGGGAGAAGAAAAAGAGTCAAAGAAAAGAAGAAGGGTTTACTTTAATGGGACTGAGTATAAACTATTTGACAAGAACTCTACTTTGTCCTTTTTTCTGCATAAAGAAAACAGGTATTAAATAAGTAATTTCTCATGTAATTGTTTACCATCATGGTGAAGAGCTGGTGTCGCCTGGTCTGTCTGTCTGGGAAGAAGACTGCAGCTCCACTCAGCAAGGTGTTCTTAACTTCTTCTTTTAGCATTTTCATGGGCATAAAGTCACTGTCCTCCATATCCACTACTGCTCATACAGAAAGAAAAAAAAAGAAATTACAAGTCCAAATTAAATTCCATGAGTTAAACATTAATGTGCACAAGTCCAAGCCCTTGCAGTGCCACTACAGCCACTGAAAATTAGAAGAAACTTTTTGACTTGTTCCAAGAAATATTTTCCACAGGTTATACTTATTCATGGAGCAGATTAATTTTAGGAACATAAGGACTTAACAACTACCAAGGATAGTAAAAGATGAGATTTTCAAGATGACACAGATTATATATAAACAGGTTTATCCCCACCTCTTATTTCAGGAGACTATTGGGTAATTAACAAAAAAAACTATACTTCTGTGAAGAGGGGAACCATCCTACTTCTGATGAAATCTAAGTGAAATTCCCATTCCCTGCAGAGGCTCTAGAAGCTTAGAATGGTTTGTGTTGGAAGGGACTTTAAAGATCATCTAGTTGAAGACCCCCTGCCATGGCAGAGACACCTCCCACTACACCAGGTTGCTCAGTGCCTCTTCCAGTCTGGCCTCAAACACCTCCATAGAGAGGGCATCCACAACCTCTCTGGCTCCTTCTAATATAATTTATATGAAATATCAAAAATAAGTGAGGTCCAGTAACATCCTAATTAAAGGATCCCATTTTCTGCTTGCTCAATGCTTGAACATCATGTTTGAAACAAAACTGAAAGTTTGTATTGCAGCTGTTGCTAGACCACATGTGCTCACAAAGTCTATAAAACCCTTTCATAGGGTCAAGGAAAAAATTACTGTGATGTTCTTATTAGGACACACTGACCTGAAGAGAAAGCCAAGGAACAGCAGCTCACTTGGCCTCTACGAATTAGTATCTTCTCCCAAGTTTAAACTACTGCCAGAACAGACAGAACATTTAATAAAGTCAAAGTAAATCACCTTCACACAGATGCCTGTAAAGCTTTTCTGCAGATTCTGAGTTTTCAGCTGTTTTACTCTGAGAAGTTTCTTGAGGTTTAGGAGTTTTTCCATCTCCAGTAAGTGCAGAGAAGCAGCTCTGGAGTAGCTGCAGCAGCAGCGTTTGAGCAGTGATGCATTCTTCCCTTGGGCTGGGAGAAGAGAGAAAAAAAACAGAAACCAAAACTAGAAGAGAAGCTCTTTCGCACCAAACAAATAATTCTATTGAATTCACTTGCAGACTGATGAAAAACACAAAGCACATCAAGAAAAAAAAGTAGAGCTTCCAGCTAAACTAATCTACATCTCAAGCTTCTGCATAACATTACCATTTAAAACACTTATGGCAACAGCAGGAAAAGGTGATTTAAATAAGTAATGAAGAAGAAGAAACTGCTGCAAGTAAATGAAGGGTTCTTATATTGTGTGTTGAAGCACTAATCTGTGTAAAGAAGTGACTTACTTTTGATGAAGTTTATTGTAAAAGTTCCAGAACAGCTGCAAATCAAGGCCTGTGAAATCTAAAAGCGACTTGTATTTTAACCCACTCTCCTTCTGTTGAACCTTAAAAAGGTAAAGAAAATACAGGATTAGAAATGAACTCTATAGAAAACACTTTTCTAACAAGTAAATCCCTAGGCACTGGACTTAAAGCAGCTTGGTTTCCTCTAAGTTTGCAGCCAAGACAAATGTTAGTGTAAGTTTTTCTATGGGCATTCCAATGTATAAATGTGACAGCAAGATCTTACTATTTGTAAACATAAGATTATAACTTTTAGCGTGGTAAATACATGCTAAAAAAATAAAAATAAATAAACAAACAAACAAAAAAAATACCAGGTCCTGTGCCAGCTGCTGGACAAAATTAAGGGTCTTCAGGAGAAGAGTTGTTCCACAAACTGTATCAGCATCACTTCTCCTGCACTGCAAGCAGTTCATGCTCCTGTTGGGTTCCTCACGCATCGGCCGAAGATAGCCAAGGACATTCAGGCCTTGAACTCCAAGTCTCTCTGCTGTGTCTTGTCTTGTGCACAAGAACTTAATCATCAAGTACTGGAAGGACATAAGCACAACAAAAGTCCCACATTACTCAAGGAAATCAACAGGACTGATGGAACTACATAGGATTTTTTTTGTCTCTTACAACAAGGACTGAAGAACCTGGCTCTGAAAATATAAATCTAAGTAGGCAGTAGTCAATATATCTGTATATGAGAATAAAGCAACAATCATTCATCCTTTTTAGAAAGATTTCCTCAAGAGAAAACCACTAGCCTGAGCATTATACCAGAGCTTTGCATTATGTTTGATCTTGAATGAGCAACCTGGTGTAGTGAGAGGTGTCCCTGCCATGGCAGGAGGGTTGGAACTAGATGATCTTTAAGGTCCCTTCCAACCCAAACCATTTTATGATTCTCTGATTTAATTACAACTCTCTGTGTGTACATACAATAAAAAAGGAATAAAGCTCTGAGGACAAAAAGCTGAATCATTAATTTAACTAGGAGTCTGTTGATTTTTACCTCCCCTTGGACACAAAGATGGGTAATGTTTATTTCAACTGGCATTAGAACAAAGCCCAGAGGCAATCCTCTGCTCACTGCTACTAAGCAAATGGATTTTCATGGTTTCTCACCTGGGAAATTCTGCACTGTTGCATTTTGACATCAACTTCATCCCATTCCTCTTCCACTTCAAACCAGCCAACAGGATCATCATCTCCCAAATCATCATATGAACAACTGCTCCTGTAAATAAAAGAAGGCAAACTTTTTTGTCAACAAAGTTTGTTGAAGAACTGCAAAGCTGCAAATATTCTATCAAAATGTTTTTAGCATGTTCTGGCTACAAAGATGAGAAGAGAGACAAAAGAAAAGTTCACATAGCCATGCTCTATCATATACAAGGTAAGAAAACCAAGGATATCTTTATAGTCATGGTCCTTAACTTCCCCTCACTCCTGAGCAACAGTTCTAAATAAGTAATTTAATAAAACTTAGTTACCATATGATCTTCCTAGGATTTGTTCGTTACAAAAAAGTCCACTTATACCTGCTCTTTAAAAATTGTTTAAATTCCTGCAGCTTCCATTTGTCATAGCTTTCAAATCTTTTGAAGTGTTCCTCTGCGTGGAACTTCTCTGAAGCAGAGTTATATGCAAACACCAGCCCACACTGGGCCCCAATGGCACCTCTTCGGACCTAGAAGAACAAACCCAGAGCCCTGGATTAAAGAGCTGACAATAAAACTAAGTGTTGCTTTCATAGTAAAAAGGTTACAGAAAACAACTAGAGCAGGACAGGGCTAAATTAGACACTAGAAAGATGTCCAATACCATGAGAGTGGTGAGGGACTTTGAACAGGTTGCCCAGAGAGGTGGTGGAGTACCCATCCCTGGAGACATCCAAGACTAGGTTTGCTTTGGAGCAACCTGATCTAGTGCAGGATGTCTCTGTCACTGAAGGAAGTGGGACTAGACAGACTTTTAACATCCATTCCAACCCTATGATTCCACAATTAAGCAACTAAATGGAATCACAGAATGGTTTGGGATGGATGGGACCTTAAAGACCATCTAGTTCCAATCCCCTGCCATGAACAGGGGCACTTCCCAATAGACCAGATTGCTCAGTGCCTCACCCAGCCTGGTCTTAAATATCTCCAGGGAGAAGGCATCCACCATCTCTCTGGGCAACCTCTTCCAGGGTCTCAGCACTCTCTCAGTAATAGACTGTAAAATCCTGACATGACAGATCTCTTGAAGTGCACTTTAAAGAAAAATGAAGCACATTTTGAGAGATGTTATGAAAACTTTTATAAGTCACTGAACCAGCATCATGTATGTGGTTAATATTTGCCACTTTTACCACTTGGCTACCACCCTAATATTAACTACAATCCAGATGTTAATTCCAATTTTATATACTTTTTTTTTTCCAAAAATTAAAATTATGTATCCTAGTATTCCTACACTGCAAATCAGCTCAGCAGCTTCTCCAGCTCCAGTAAGGACTTTATTGCCACAAGTCTATCCACATTCTATTCTTGCTGACAATGAAATATGCATCCTTTGTCTTAAATAAATAAATAAATCCCCCTGCTGAAATATCACTGAAATTTTATCCTGGGCATGAGATTTTACCACAAGATCTTGCCTTTAATCCAGATAAAATCATTCCAAGTGTTCACACTACACTGATATATCAAAAAAGAATTTGAAAGATGCTGCATTTCATCTGACACATTATATATATCTTGAAATCTGCTATTCACAGTAGAAGGTTTATAATCTTTCAAATAAATTCACACTTCAGAGATTAAACCATTCACCCAAGGCTCACTGGACTAAGTATATTAGAAGAGAGAGGCAAAGGCAAGAGAAAATAAATGTTTGTTATGTGCTTGTGATACTCTAAGGCAATTTAAGACCTCGGTTTGCTTAAGTTTCTCATGACTTACATAGAAGTAAAAACCCAAAATAACACTACTGCATGACTAACTGAAAATTTCAGTTCATACCAAGAAAAAATTCTATTTCAACTCTACCACGAGGGAAACCAAGTAAGTCTTCTATTTGAAATACCTTTATCCTAATTTGTGTCACTTGAAATGAAGATTCAGTCCCAGTAGAAAGAATGATACTTGCTCTGGTCTTGCCAGTTTCAGTAAGAAAACCTAAAGCAGCAGTGAGAATGGAAGGAGGTCAGAAGGCTGTATGCTGTTTGAAATGGAATACTAAGGCTGTGGGCTAAAGAGGAAAACAAAAGCTACTGCTTTCCTAGTGAAATGCTCCAAATAAAACATAGAAGACAAGTACAAAGGCTGGAACATGTTGGTACATGCTCTCACAGGTCCCTTCAGCCTAGGGCTGAAGGATCTGAAATAATTTCAAGAGTAGTATCTGAACTAATTTCAGGAGTAGTATCTGAACTAATTTCAGGAGTGTTTCCCTATTCAAAATTAATAAACTCCCAAATATTATGACCAAATGGCACCAAATAATGTAAAATTACATATGCAACAGCACTGTAGCCATGTCAACAGCCTTTGAGTATGGTTGAACACTCTGGATGTTAAATCCAGGCTCTTACCATCACCAGTCCATGGCTCCACAAGAAGGTTTTCAGGCCCTGATTTATCTTCTTTTCCCTTTACATCACACGCCTGCAGAGTCAGTCTCAATGGTTTTCCTAAGTAAGAAAAACAAGCAGGTTTGTCAAATTCACAAAATAGAAAACCTATTTTCCAGTTCTGAGCACTTCAGACAAAAAAACAAATGAAACAAACTACAATACTACAAGCTTTTTACCATTGTCAGACAAAAACAAAAAAAGAAAAGAGGAGTTTAAGATAGAGAGTGTAATCTATCATAGCTAAAGCTTTAGACATGGAAAGCAGGACACTGAAAATCAAGACAAAAGGCATTCTCTCAACTGTTTGCACACTTTAGAATTCACAATACATGAAACATCACTTTCATCTTGTTAAAAGCAGCAGCTATTCTGGGGGAAATGAAACCATTTTCAAACCTTCTTAAAGTAAATACTAATACAATGATTATAACTTAATGAGTGGACTCTTTGGCATTGAGCAAAGGAGTCCTGGCAAAAAACTACTAACAGGCAAAGGGAAAAATTCTTCATCAGAGACTAATGATAATCTCAGAAGTTGTCACTTGAGAAAATATGCTGATCAAACAAGGATCTTCTGAGTAAGAGCTTTTCACTTGGAAGTCTTCTATAATTTTAACCCCCAGCAGAAGTAGTAAAACAGCTCATACTGTCTTAAATACATACAGTAAGGGAACCAGCAATTATTCACTTACCATATTTATAGAGCAGGTTCTGTCTGACTGTTGCCATGGAGGCAATAAGAGATGAAGCCTTGTATGGAGTGTCCAGATGATCAGTGATGGTACAAAGGGAACTGAGCACTTTAGCAACACTCCCCCGGGCTAAGGCAAAGGCCAAGAGCGTGAGTTCAACCTCTGGAGTAGCACAACAACTGAGGAAGGGAAAAAAATAAAACTGCATGAAAACAAAAGTCAGGATTTTGGTTTTAAATTGAGGCAAATAACATGAACATGGAAAAATCTAAGGTGTATCTTTCTTAATGTTTTGAATTTTTTGAAGATACTGTAGGAATTTTAGTACAAACAAAACATGATTGCTATACAAATTCTTATAAATCTTTTTCTGCTTCATCAAAATACATCACCCACCTTGTTATTCTTATTAAGAAGCTATCCACTTCTTCCAAAACATTTGGAGATAAGAAGCTTGAAAAATCTGTAGAGCCTGGTGTTAGGGATAGAGGTGGCATGTGCTGCAGTGCTTTCCTAGTGAAAAAGGCAGAATGAATTGTCAGAAACCCAGCCAGAACCAGAGCAAGAAGTCCTCTAAAATGAATTAGATAGTTGAATCTTCATGCTTTATATGAGCAGGTCTCAACAAATAGATTCTGAGTGCAGAAAACCTCTTTAGACAGTGAACCTGTATCAAAGGTAAAAGCAGTGCTGTGTTCTAGGTGGGGACAGCTCAACAACTGCTTTAGCAATCTTGAACTCAGCCTCATCATTACAGTTTCAACAAGACAAATAAATCAAGGTGTTTTGAATTAAATTCCTGGCAGCATTAGCAATAGGCTAATGCTCAAGTACTGCTTCACAGAATCACAGAACATCAGGGATTGGAGGGGACCCTGAGAGATCATCTAGTGCAATCCCATAGTTCTAGAATTGAGTAGGAGACCATAAATAAAGAGAAAATTACTACTAACATATTCTATTAATACTAACATATTCTTCCAGGACAGTCATAGAAACCATGAGAGAAATCTGTTAGCTCAGATGAGAATTTTTCTTTGATTTCCTATAGCAATATAATAATCCCTGTAATTAAGAATTCTTAAACTGTTTCAAAGTTCTTCTGTACAATACCAAAGACTGTGCTTTAGATTCATAATTCCAAACACTGAATCTGTAGTCCCCGAATGCATGTTTTTAGTCTAGACTTCATAAATGTTTCAAAGTTTATGAGCTCACCATCTAGGTTGTATTTCTAACAAATATCTCAAGTGTACTAAGTTTTATTAAAGCTTGGAACTATGAACTTGCCTCAGAAGTAAGCATGGATAAAGTTATGAAACTTCCCAGAGGTTGCACAGATGACACAAATTAGAGATAGGCTTAAAGGACTTTAGCCTGCAGTGCTCATTAACCTTACGACAGCACAGCCCAGCCCTTAAGTGATGGCAGGATGGTAACTGAGCTCTATAAAAGCTGATGTGGGTGTGGAGAGATTTTATGGGGATTCCAATCCCTCAAGTCATTGAGCAGAATTATTTGGCAGGCAAACAAGGAAATGCTACAGAGAAAATGGCCAGTCCCCACCACCAAACGTCTGCACAGAACCAGCTACACTCCCAGGACAAGGGACAATAAAAGCAAATATTTGCTGCAAATTAAGCTCCTTTCAGATGTGGAAGCTAACCAATATTGATATGAAAGAAAAGAAATTCGTTTTAGGCTTCCTAAAAATATTACAAGCCAAAGGATGGGTTAAAAACACATTTTTTTCAGTGTTCAGACATGTCTTAACAGCTAAATTAACAGCCGGGATAATTTCTCCATTTGCATATACTTGAGCAAATGTAAAGAGAAATACCAAAATTTAAATAGCTAAAAAGATGTTCAAACACTTAAATGGAGGGAATGGAAAGAAGTTGCACCGGGCAGATTACTTCAGTAAAGCTGGAAGCTTTAAATATGTAAATAAACAAGTCACAAGGTGTGGAGGTTTATTACTTACTGAGTATTTTGTAGAATAGTGTGAACTAAGGCTGGATTTGTTTCCATGGAAGCCGTCACCAGAGAGGTCAGCAGAGACCAGTACCAGATAGCTGAAGCATCACCCACCGAGACTCCCACCTTCTTAACTCTTTGATAACCCACAGCCCTCAGCCCATGGATTCTCGTGTCACATCCATCACTAAGGCAACGCTTAATGTTTATCTGTACATCTGTTGAAACACAAAATAACATAGTTTTTTTCCCCCCATTTCTTCTGCTGGATGAGATGTAGAAAAAGGTAGATAATGAAAATGATAATTCATGCAAAACTCCTTCAAAAAAGTGGCAGCAGATATGTAACAGTACTCCCACATACAGACAAACTATACATGTGTTTCTCCACCATCCACCACAGGATTTGGAAAATTTAGCCTTTGAATGGCATAAGTGATCCACTGCATATTGCATGGATGGAAAACAGGAAAAAAACCAGTAGTGGGAAAAAGATTATAGAATATTTCACTAGTGCCTTTCTATCTACGTATATGGGAGCATCTGGGAGTGGTAGTGAAGAAGCCAGGGAAAAATAGCACAGCTTAAAAGCAAAATTTTAAGTTAAATAAAAATTTTCACTTGAGTTCTTGATCCTTTTGCATAGCTAACATCGTACTGCTGACTTTGGAATAACATTTCTGTGGCACTTCCACTTCTCAGCTCAGTGAAAGACACTTATTTGAATAAAATGTATCTAAGGACGGGTGGTTTCCTCTGATTGATTCCAATTAATTGATTCCAATTGATTCTACACACCCACCAGACTTATACATAAGGTTAATTTAAAATCCTTTGTATAAAAGCAGTTTTACAAAAATCCTCTGACCAGCTTCAGAGTTTTGCTAATAAAAAAAAAAAAAA